>JBBPTZ010001143.1:0-11498 GCA_038094315.1 Phylloporus cf. tubipes
CCCATAGGAACTCCTGGGTGCAACCTCATGACCTCTCTCAGCACCGCATCCACGTACGGCAACGACGCACGATCGGCAAAGTCAGGTAGTCGCTGCCCCCCAACGACCCGATCGATCTCCGCCTGTGCACGATGTTGCGCCTCGGGGTGGTTCATCATCAGATAGACAAAGATGAGAAGCGTAGCATTAGTCTGTCATTTATGCATCACATCATACTCAAGATGATCATGCGATCAAACGAACCGTCTCGACAGACGCTGAGGACGTCGTTAGCCTCGAGAAATAGATGGCCACAATAAAGATCACCTGTATACAATGTCGCCGCAGACTCTCTGATGGCGTGCACGAGTTCAGGGTTGCTCGAATCATCGTCAAGACGATATCGAATGATCGCATCAGCGACCATGGACGGCTTTGCATTTCCTTCCTTCTTTATTTTACGTTAGTCACTCATTCGGTATACGAAGATGGATGTTGGGACGCACGACACGTTGTTTGACCCATGCGTATGGGGTGTTCAACCCATCATAGGCTAAACGACGAGATTCGGCAGCGTCAGATATCCACCCCATTCCTGGAAACCACGCCGGCAGTGACATCACTACATATACATAAGAGACACGTCATAGTGAGATCGCGCGAGGCCGGTGATGGCGGCAACTCACCAAGTGGAAATGAAGCACATATTGCATATAGTTTGGGTGTGGCGACACTGAGAATGATGTCTGCAGCACGTTGCATTGATGTAACGAACAACTCTCCGCCCTTGGTGTCGTATCCATACGTCACTTCCATCACCACCGACGCTGAGAACCTGTGGGTTGCATCTACGGTGAGTGCGACACCATGGAAGATGTGCGACAAAAGACACGTACGTGGTAAAATGCGTCGCATATTGGGCCGGGTCATCCAATAAATGTTCCAGCAACTCGTGTGCTCTTCGTAGTTGCCTACCGTGGTAACTCACTGCCGCTTTGGGGTGAAAACTCTCGTGCAGCAATCGTCGGTGTAACCTGAATCTCGGTCCATACTGTGCATTAATGGTTGCCCATTCCCAACCGAACCTGTGTTTCCCTCAGGCCATCAGTACCAACGAACACCATGAACAGCGAGAGAACGAACAGGAGGGATGGACCGGGTACTGGTCGATTTGAGTATATTCTCGAACGCTTTTCGAGCAAGGCGGCGGCGACTTGTTCCGTGTTCAAAATGACGACATTCTGTCCCAGTACAGATGCGTGAACGATTTCGCCTGTTGAACGACCGAACGTCGATATATCGATATGTAACGGAACGCGCCAAACTTGAAAACATACCGTACGTCTTTGACCATGTTGTGTATGTGAGGTATAGCGCATCCTTGTCCAAGTCCAGCACGTTTCCGATGAACGGGAGCGGTTTCGGTCCGGGTGGGAACGGTAGTCCACCATGTTGTGTGAACGACCGTCTGAACTTTTTTATACCCTCGAGAGCGAATAGCGCGGCTACTAGTCCAAGAAGTGCAATGATCATGGCGTGAGTGTGCGTTGAAACGTCGGTCCAAGAGAGACATGGGTGGTGTATCACTTTAAGTCCAGTTCTGGTTGAGATACAACACTGGCGGTACGGTCGGCTATGTATCGGCTATGTTCGGCGGTGTTCGGCTGTAAGCCCGTATGTGCCCAGTGAGAAAGAGGTGTATGTAGTCGTATCCCAGGGTATGGTTGCGCACGGCATACACGTCCGTTCGGACCTTTAATTGAACGATACACCGCCGCAAGTATATTGAGGACGATGAATATGTCGTGGTCCCACATTCGGCCAGTGTTTAGGACACCAATTGGTCTTAGCCACGCCAAGTCGGGTCACGACATGTGATCCGCAATGTAATTCGGGCGGCTGCAGGCAGTAGTACCGGCGTCGCCAGCGCGTGCTAGAAATACAAACGAGAAGAAATACCGTAATGAGTCGCTCAGAACACTATAAGAGTGTGTATTAAAGGGGTGGGAGAGGAGGGAAAGGGGGAGTGAAAAAGGAAAGGAGGAAAGGAAAACGGGAAGAGCGACTCACTTCACGGACGCAAAGGGGGGGTCATGTACAGACCGACCGTGAAAAAGGACGGCCTGTAAGAGGGTTGGGTGACGACGAATGTACCGCTAGAAGGTGTCAGAGTGCCAGCGACCGATGGTCTGAATCTGAGAAGAGGGAACCCCGGCAGCTGCCAACTTGGACGCTGCACCACCGGCGCGCATGGAGTGACCGCCAATTATGACCGCGGGAAAAACGAATGGATTCGGTGAACAAACCAACTACGACGCGGCGAAACCCCATTGGACCGAAGCCATAGCTAAGGGAAGAGGGGGAAACGCTGATCACGGGCCAGCAGATACCGAAGAAAGCATTCGAAAGGATCAGGAGAGGATAAGGTGGACTGAATAAGGACGAGATCTCCCGTAAAAGCACGACCTATGGTTGAATTAAGCTGACTTCGGTCTGAATGCATGGCGTGCACCGTTATATACAAAAGCATCTGCACGGCGTCAAACACAAGCAAAACTATGATCAAGACACGGCGGAGCAAGTGTCACAATTCAACGCGACTGGCATGGATCAACGATGTCAGCTTCGAAGCGTCCATCGTTTCGTCTCGTGGGGTCAGCCGGCACGGGAACGGGTGGGGATGCCTAGTAAAAACCGTGTCGGCCTCGCACTGGCCCCCAACCAGGGAATCACGCACCTCGTCAGTCCTGTCGTCCATTTCACATTCTCCGATCTCGCTGTCTTTTCGATCCGAAATACCGTCAGCATACACACCATCGCACACCACAGCGAAGCATCCGCGATGTGTCTTCCTGGACTGTGTATGCACCACATTGGTCACTCGATCACCCGGATCAACGTTGGCAGCCACACGCACCAGATACGACGCCCGAACCCAAAGGTCCACGGAACGTTATCCTCGTTCAGCGATCCGTCCTCTTGCAAGAATCGCTCCGGGATGAATGCATTGGGATTGGGATACTTTTCCTCGTTGTGTGACATCGCCCTGCCAATGGATCATTAGCAAACGCACATACTCGGGAGGCCGATACACGCACCACACGTTGGGTAGAATAATTGCGCCTCCATAAACAAATGAGTGCGAACTATGGAATAAGTATTGACTCTGCTTACCCTGTGGAATGTAATATCCTTCATAAATGTCATCTTCAGTCGTGGAATGAGCTGCCCCTGCACCACGTCAATGGGGTCAAAAACGGTGTCAAGAATGAACTCACCCATAGGCAACACCGGGTGCAACCTCATCGTCTCTCTCATCACCGCATCCGCGTACGGCAACGACGCACGATCGGCAAAGTCAGGTAGTCGCTGCCCCCCAACGACCTGATCGATCTCCGCCTGTGCACGACGTTGCACCTCGGGGTGGTTCATCATCAGGTAGACAAAGATCACAAGCGTAGCATTAGTCTGTCGTTTATACATCACATCACGCTCACGCTCAACAGGCGATCAAACGAACCGTCTCGACAGATGCTGACAATATCGTTAGCCTCGAGGAACGGAAAGTACATGTAGATCACCTGCATACAATGTCGCCGCAGACTCTCTGATGGCGTGCACGAGCTCAGGGTTGCTTGAATCGTCGTCGAGACTATATCGAATGATCGCATCAGCAACCATGGACGGCTTTGCATTTCCTTCCTTCTTTATTTTACGTTAGCCATACATTCAGTATGCGAAGATGGATGTGGGGACGCACGACACGTTGTTTGACCCATGCGTATGGGGTATTCAACCCATCATAGGCTAAACGACGGGATTCAGCAGCGCCGGACTTCCACCCCATTCCTGGAAGCCACGCTGGTAGTGACATCACTACATATACATAAGAGACACATCATCAAATTGCGCGAGGCTGGTGATGGCGGCAACTCACCAAGTGGAAATGAAGCACATATTGCATATAGTTTGGGTGTGGCGACACTGAGAATGATGTCTGCAGCACGTTGCATTGACGTTACGAATGACTCTCCGCCCTTGGTGTCGTATCCATACGTCACTTCCATCACCACGGACGCTGAGAACCTGTGGGTTGCATCTATGGTGAGTGCGACGCCACGGAAGATGTGCGATAAAGGACACGTGCGTGGTAAAATGCGTCGCATACTGGGCCGGGTCATCCAATAGGCGTTCCAACAACTCGTATGTTCTTCGTAGTTGCCTACCACGGTAACTCGCCGCCGCTTTGGCGTGAAAACTCTCGTGCAGCAATCGTCGGTGTAACCTGAATCTCGGTCCATACTGTGCATTAGTAGTTGCCCATTCCCAACCGAACCTGTGTTTCCCTCAGGCCGTCAGTACCAACGAACACCGAGAATAGCGAGAACGAACAGCGAGTCTGGACCGAGTACGGGCCGATCTGAGTATATTTTCGAACGCTTTTCGAGCAAGGCGGCGGCGACTTGTTCCGTGTTCAAGACAACGATATTCTGACCCAGTACAGATATGTGAACAATTTCGCCTGTTGAAAGACAGAACGTCGATATATACATGCAACGGAATATGCCAACTTGAAGACATACCATACGTCTTTGACCACGTTGTGTATGTAAGGTGGGGCGCGTCCTTGTCCATGTCCAGCGCGTTTCCGATGAAAGGGAGCGGTTTCGGTCCAGGTGGGAACGGTAGTTTGCTATGATGTGTGAACGAGCGTCTGAACTTTTTTATGCCCTCGAGAGCGAATAGCGCGGCTACTAGTCCAAGAAGTGTAATGATCATGGCGTGAGTGTGCGTGAAATGTCCGTCGGTCCAAGAGCGGTGGGAACAACGAGATGCGGGCTGTGTTTCACTTTAAGGGGTTGCCAGTGACTGATGGGGATATGAGACGGATTTGCGCGAGGGCATTGAAGGGACACTATTGGCGGCGACTTACCTCGTCAGAAAGACTCTTACTTGTGTACTACTCATGATGGGACATTCGTGACGTACCTTCAATTTGAACAAGTGGATGGACTCGACCGCACAATTCAAGTCTGAGTCTAAGCTTATATTACATAAATAGTAAGATGGCCTCTGATCTGAATGTACAGCGCAGTAAATTAGCTATACACACTCGAGACTGACACTGACGCCACAAATATACAGTAGTGAAAGATGAAACGGTAAAGGCATGATCGATGATCTACGGGTTATTCGGGCCGGACCGGCTGCCATAGATCAACGACGCCAGCTTGGCGGAATCCATCTCTTCATTTCGCGGAACGAATCTGCACGGGAATGGGTGCGGATGCGTAAAAAAAACTATGTCACGACCTCGCCCTCTCACGTCTAACTAGTGTGCCCAACGCACCTCGACAACCCGGTCGACCATGTCACGTTATCAGACCCCTCCGTCTTTTCGACCCGGAATAGCGACAGCATGCATCCCATCGCACACGATAGAGAGGCATCCGCGATATGTCTCCCTGGACTGTATGGATCACGTCAGAAACTTGGCGGCTCAAATCAACATTGGCGTCCGCATACCAGATGCGGCACCCAAACCAAAAGACCCAGAGAATGTTGTCCTCGTTCAGTGAGTCGTCCTCTCGCAAGAACCGCTCTGGAATGAATGCATCCGGATTGGGATACTTTTCTTCGTTGTGTGACATTGCCCTGCCATACCATCGCTATCACACGTCGTTACTCGAGAGTCAATTCACTTACCAGACATTAGGTAGGACTATCGCGCCTGCATAGCACGATGAGGCTGGACTGCTACAAACATTGATATTGCCCACCTTGTGGAATATAATAACCTTCACAGACGTCGTCTTCGATGGTGGAACGAGGAATTGTTATGCCATGTCTGAGCGCCAAAACTAGGAATTGAGATGAATCACACATATAGGCAACACCGGATGCAACCTCATCATCTCTTTCATCACCGCATCCACGTACGGCAATGACGCACGGTCACCAAAGTCAGGAAGTCGTTGCTCACCAACGACGCGGTCAATCTCTGCCTGTGCGCGACGTTGGACTTCGGGGTTGTTCATTAGGAGATAGACGAAAACGAGAAGTGTAGTATGAGTCTGTTTCTCGTACATCGAGCCACGCTCATAAACGATAAGACAATAAAACGAACCGTCTCGACAGAGGCTGTGAATTTCTATGTTAGTTTTCCCCACTGGCGACATTAGGAAGTATTAATCACCAACATATAATGTCGCCGCGGACTCTTTGATAGCTTGCTGGAGCTCAAGGTTACTGGAATCATTTTCCAGATGATACCAGATGATTGCATCGGCGACCATGGACGGCTTCGCGTTACCTTCCTCCTTGACGTCACTATAAGCCATACATGCATACAGAAACATGTATCTTTGGACGTACGATCTGTCGCTTGACCCATGTATACGGCATATTCAACCCGTCGTGGACTAAACGCCGGGATTCATCAGCCCCGGACATCCACCCCATCCCGGGAATCCACGACGGCAGCGACATTACTTTACCATACGACCATAAAAAAATCGAGGGCATTGAGGGAAACAAACTCACCAAATGGAAGTGCGGAACACAGTGCAACTATCTCTGGTGTGCTGATACGCAGAATCATATCCGCAGCACATTGCATAGCCGTCACGAATGAATCTCCGACCTTGGTGTCGTATCCGTAAGTCACCTCCATGACCACAGACGCTGAGAACCTGTTATCCACGAGCGTGAGCGTCGCGCGGAACTCCCTCGAGATGTAACAAGAATATGTACATGGTAAGATGGGTTGTATAGTCCGTTGGGTCGTTCAACAGGCGCACCAACAGTTCGTACGCTTTCTGTAGTTGGCTGTCACGATAACCAAGCGCTGCTTTTGCGTGAAAACTTTCGTGCAGCAGTCGTCTGTGTAGCCTGAGCCTTGATCCGTACTGAGCGCTGGTAGTTGTCCGTTCCCAGCCGAACCTGTGTGTACACATGTTAGTACCAAAGGGAAATGAAGCACGAGCGAACACACAGGTCCTGAGCAGCGAAATAGGGCCGATTAGAATGCTTTTGTGAGCGCTTTTCGAGAAACGCGATTGCGACTTGTTCCGAATTCAACATGACGATGTCCTGGCCCAATGCTCGCGCGTGAACGACATCACCTGATGTCCGCACACCCTTATTGATTCATCATCGAATGCGGAATGAATCGAGACGCACCGTATGTCCTTGACCAGGCTGTGTATGTGAGGTAAGGCGCATCCTTGTTCATATCGAGAGCATTTCCAACAAAAGGAAATGGTTTCGGTCCTGGTGGAAGTGGGGGTCTACCGTGGCGTGTACACGATCGACGGTGTCGTTGAGTGGCCTTGATAACTAAAACACGACTACAAGGCCAAGCAGGGCAACGATCATGACTTGGATAGAGGTAGAGCTTGGGGACCGAGAAAGCTAGTGAATGCCTGACCTACCTGTTGATCCTGAGCCTCGTGACCAAATTTGAGCTTGGTGTTTTATTTTTTTTCCAAACTTTTGAACGGTCCGCTGGTCAGTCCAACTTCTTTTCGTGTACCTTCGTGATAGTCAAGAGCACAGCTAAAGGCGAAACACGTATTATGGTCCGTCTCGCTTGACGCATTAGTAGTAGTAGTACGATCAGTCAAAAGCTCAGCGAAGGCAATCCGAAATCAACTGCCTATTTCGGCTATTTCGCGTAGCGCGATGTCTCGGCTCGTCCCTTTTTTTGGTCTCTGTTTGAGGCCGTCTCGCTCATCCCTTTGTTTGACCTCCAGACACGCCCAAGACAGCGCCCATGACAGACTGCAAGATGCATCGCTTCTACCCTCACGACGACACGACGAATCCCCGTTTCAGCCTCAAGACTGGACTCACTGCAGCCCACGAGCGGCCCGCGAAGACGTGACGACGTGATGTCGCCCGGCCCGCCGCAATGACACAACGACAGCGCGTCGCGTCTCCCGTTTGTTCGCTCGTGTCGCCCACTGCTTGGATACGCACAGTAACACGTTGTGTTTCGTCGCATCTTCGCTCCTGCTTGCCGCCGCGATGGTACGGCGAAGATATCCCTGTCCATCCCCCTGTGAGGACGATACTGATACAATGATTGCTGCTTCTGCTCGCCTCCATCCACCTCATGACGGACTCGATGACGAGGCGGCGCCTTATCACCGAGTTGTTGCTGCTCGCCCGCCTGTCATGCGACATTTGTGTCGCCACTCGCCCACTTCCCGTTCAGCATCCAGAGGGCGCCTGTGAATGACACGGCAAGATGCTGATGACGTACGGGCCACCAGCCTATATTCTATGCCGCTTATCGGATCATTTATCGAAAGTTACCATGTGATGCATGGGAATAAAGAAGCGCAGAAGGACGTCCGAAAGGACCCTAATGCCCGGATGGCCCGCGGGAGCAGCAGCAGCTGCTGGGGTTTCCCCCCCGATAAGAAGTCTCCTTACTCCCCGCCCGCCTTCGCTCATCTCTAGGTCGACCAGCCACCGGTTGGGCCCCTCCACCACCGATAAGCGACACTAACCACCAATCAAGTTCACCTTTTCGGGATTTAGAAGTATATTTTCTAATCAGGGTAAGCGCCTGTCACCCTAACAGGCCTAAGCAAAGCTTCTCCGTTAGGTCAGTGTTTTCAACCTGGTATGCATTCATCCTCTTGGATGACTATGTCACCAGATTCTGCGGTATACTGTATTTATGAAAGTCACAATTCTACACTTTTTGTGATGTCATCGACATCTGTAGGAAAGTTCAGCCATGTATGTTTAACTCTTACGAGCGTTCACTGAGAGGCAGAACAACTCAACGGTGGCGTGCCGCAGATAACCCATCTGTCGTCAGTCTTATCTCATTCATATCCGCGGAAGGTCGCATGCAGGACGGAATGATGGAGGTTATGGTGTATCAACTGATACGATAGCTGGCTTTCTCGTTCCCCAAGCCCCACGCCATGATCGCCGCCTTGCTTGGCCTTGTGGCCGTGCTGTTGGTTATCAAGGCCGCTCAAAGGCTCGGTCGGTCGTCTACACACCTTGGCAGACCTCCGCTCCCACCAGGACCGAAACCGCTTCTTTTTATCGGAAATGCTCTCGATGTAGACAAGGATGTGCCTCATCTGACGTATACAGCTTTGTCGAAGACGCACGGTGCGTCTCGATTCATTTCGAGTTCGATGATGATACCAATACCGGAATGCGGACATCAGGCGACATCGTTCACATACGCGTGTTTGGCCAGGACATCATCATCTTGAATTCGGAACAAGTCGCAATCGCGTTTCTCGAAAAGCGCTCACAAAAGTATTCTAATCAGTCCCCCTTCGCTGCTCAGGACCTGTGTTCGCTCGTGCTTCTTTTCCCTTTTGTACTAACAGGTGTACACACAGGTTTGGTTGGAGATGGACAACCGCGTGCGCTCAGTACGGTCCGAGGCTCAGGTTGCACAGACGATTGCTGCGCGAAAGTTTTCACGCAAAAGTAGCGCTTGGCTATCGTGACAGCCAACTGCAGAGAGCGTACGAATTGTTGACGCGTCTATTGAACGACCCGACGGACTATGCAACGCATACCACCATGTATGTATTTTTGTCACATCTCGGGGAGTTCCCCCGTGTGACGCTCACGCTCGTAACAGGTTCTCAGTGTCTGTTGTCATGGAGGTGACATACGGATACGACATGAAGGGCGGAGAGTCATTCGTGACGTCGATGCAACGTGCTGCGGATATCATTCTTCGTATAAGCACACCGGAAAGAGTTGTACTATGTGCCGCGCTTCCGTTTGGTGCGTTTGTTACCCTCGATACTCTCGTGTGTGTGTGTGTCCTTTAGATGAACCTATGACACAGTGGTATCACTGCCGTCGTGGATTCCGGGAATGGGGTGGATGTCCGAGGCCGATGAATCTCGGCGCTTAGTCTATGACGAGTTGAACACACCCTATGCATGGGTTAAGAGACGAGTAGTACGTCCAAAGATACATGTTCCCGTATGCATATGTGGCTTATAGTAACGTCAAGGAAGAAAGGAACGCGAAATAGTCCATGGTCGCCAATGCAATCACCCGATATCGTCTGGATAGTGACTCTAACAACCCTGCGCTCCTGCGAGCCATCAAAGAGTCTGCAGCGACGTTATATGCAAGTGACTGCTGCTTCCAAATGTCACCAGCCTTACCCTGAAAAACTAACAAAGGAACATGCAGCCCCCATCGAGACGGTCCGTTTCGTCGTCTTTCGTTTGCGAGCGTGGCTTGATGTGTGGTCAACAGACTCGTGCTACGCTTCTCGTTTTCGTCTATCTCCTAATGAACAACCCCGAAGTCCAACATCGCGCACAGGCAGAGATTGACCGCGTCGTTGGTGAGCAGCGACTACCTGACTTTGGTGACCGCGAGTCGTTGCCGTATGTGGATGCGGTGTTGCGAGAGACGATGGGGTTGCATCCGGTGTTGCCTATATGTATGTTCCATCCTGATTCCTAGTTTTGGCGCTCAGACATGGCATAGCGATTCCTCGTGCCCCATCGAAGACGACGTCTGTGAAGGATATTACATTCCACAAGGTGAGCAGTATCAATGTTTGTAGCAGTTCTGCCTCATTACGCCACGCAGGCGCGACCGTCATACCTAATGTCTGGTGAGTGTATTGACTCTTGAGTAGGAGGGTGCGATAGCAATGGTATGGCAGGGCAATATCACACAACAAAGAAAAGTATCCCAATTCGGATGCATTCATTCCAGAGCGGTTTTTGCGAGAGGACGGCTCGCTGAACGAGGACAACCTTCCCTGGATATTTGGATTTGGGCGTCGCATGCGGTGCGCCAATGTTATCTCGAGTGCCAGACTAATCTTCTGACATGGTGCATACAGTCCAGGGAGACATATTGCAGATACCTCGCTGTGGTGTACGATGTTATGCGTACTGTCGCTGTTTTGTGTCGAAAAGACGGAGGGGTCTGATAGCGTGACATGGTCGACCGGGCTGTCGAGGTGTGCGCACGGCTAGAAGGGAGATACGTGATCGTGACATGGATTTTCTAGGCACCCACACCCATCCCCGTGTCGATTTGTCCCGCGAAATGAAGAGATGGATTCTGCCAAGTTGGCGTCGTTGATCCATGCCAGCTGGTTCGACCTGGATGACCTGTAGCTGTGCTTTTATTGTTTCATCTTTCCTCTTTTTTGTGACGTTGTCAGTCGTGTGTATGTAAAGACAAGTTGCTGTATATCCAGGTACCAAGCATAAGCTTATCGACCGATGAATATCGTGCCTACAGGCTCGAGCTTGTGGGATGGTACCGTAGTAACGTCCGAGCACTCAATATGGCATATATAAGATTTTTACGGCAATGTATTGTAAGTCGCCATCCATTACTACTGTACTAGTGTTCTGAGCTTGCCCAGAGCCTCGCAAGTTCGACTCAATAATCAATCATTCAGCGCCTCAGCAAAAGGCGAATGGTATCCAGGTACATACCATGCTGTGACTTGGAACGGTTCCACACACTGCCACCTGTTTCAAGGTCTA
>JBBPTZ010001144.1:0-11487 GCA_038094315.1 Phylloporus cf. tubipes
AGATAGTGTAAGATATCGTAGATGTAGTGTCTACTGTTGTAAACACTAGACCAGTATATAAAGGCCAAGGACAAGCACTAGGATTTTCCCTAGTCTTGTTCTCTTGGAGTTTCCTAGCCAATCCTAGTGAGATTCCGCTATCCGTCCAAGGCCTCTTACTTGATTCTAAGGGTAAGCGGTTGGTCCTGAGGGGCTAGTCGTTTCAGTGTAGATATCATCAGTGAATGCTTTAGGAAAATGGTGCTTGTATGTGTTCTGGAATTTATCAGGTAACTTGATCAGAAAGTTAGTACTTCCACTAACTTCACTATGGAACATGTACTGAGGGTATATAGGTGATATGATGACAGACACTTGATATTGGCTTTGTGTGTGTATATTTTGACTGGTTCCCTAGAAGTAAATAAATTGGCCATAGGGACACATTGCCAAAGTTTGCAAGGTGAGTTGCATCAGATCATAATATAATGGGGATTACAACCTGTTTGAGGTCATCTCCAGGCTCTTGAGGAAGCAACTGAATTGACTGATAAAATTCAAGGCACATAGGAGATGTGTATGCTTCACCATAGACTCTAATGGGGTCAGCTTCAAGATTTGGCTGCCAATACTGCTCAAATGGAGTCAAGTGAAATGTTAGAGTGGCCTCATCTTGTAGTGCAGAAACAATGACATCAGTGAGATCATGGTGGTGTACACCATTGACCATTAGAGTGGGAATAGATGGGTCATGTTCACCCAATTGCCACTTTTTCCCCTCATATGGCAACTGGACTGGAACTGATGAAATCTTCCAGCCATGATTGATGCAAAATGAATTAGACTCATTGTGAAGGTACTTTTCAATGTGCTTCTTCTCGATATCATGGTTGAAGGGGGTATCATGAGATGGACAGAATTGGAGGTCTGTCATGAATGGCCAAAGGCGAGTCAATTCTGCACCTGACTTTTCATTTGTCCCAGTATATTGCCAACACATCAACAGACCAGCTGTTGGACTGCTAAATGCAGAGTAAAGGTTTTCATGTATGATCTGGGACTTGGCAATGATGTCATGAGACATAATATGACTGGGTGTTGGACCATGTGCAGATGCCTCCAGTGTCAGCACATCAACAACACTATGGATATCACCATCCCCTGATGGTATGAGGAATAGCCTAGTTGGATAGACTAAAAATAAGTCCATATTGTCAGGTAAGATTCTGTATTCAACAAGTGGTGGGGAAATATCAATGGATGGATCAAATGAGTGCTGACAACTTGAGAAATGGCTTGGACTTGAGGGGGGTGGTGACAGTATGTACCATAGACCACTTTCAGTGGGAAAATAGTCTGTGTATCTCACTGGCAATTGAATGGAGCGACCAGAATGAGCAGAGACCATGGGATGTGGTGGAGATTGTAGCTGAGATGGAGGTATATTCTCTACAAAAGTGGATCCAGATGGTCCAGCTTCACTATCTTCTGCCTGTCAAATCAATGTAGTCACTCATGGGGGGACAAAATAACAGATAGCAATGTGTGATGAACCATGTAAACCAAGTTATCTTCAGGAATACTAGGAGTGTCATCAAAAAACACCTGGAAATTACTGGGATTGTTCACAGTGTCTGATTGAAAGTGTTCCTGAGAACAAGAGTTTTGTGACTCCTCTTGGACTGATCTTAGATGCTTGTGAGAGCATGTAAAGCTGGCTTTTAGTTCCTGGTAAGCTCTATATTTCACCTCATGAGAATGGAGCTGTCTTTGAGTTGGAAATGACTTCTGGCAGCCGGAACAGGTATGGATATCATTCGTAAAACACTATGGGTGTTACGGTTGTACTGTTGCGCCGGTCCGTTTTTCTCTTCTCCTTTGCCTACTCCGACCCCGGCCCTTGCTGGGAGCACTACCTATTCGTCGTATCGCTGACCCGGCAGCTTCTTTATCCCGCCTTCTGGTCAGACGCCGTTCCTTCCAGTCCTACCGGAACTGACCCCGGGCCTTGTTCTTGATCCTTCTGTACGTTTCCATGGACAGCCTTTCATCTCCGCCGCTTCTCTCACAACGGCGTCGTTTCCCCGTTACCTTCCCATTGACACATACGTAGTTACTCATCCGCAGCAGTTCCGTCCGATTCCACGGACTTCTGTCGCTTACGTATTGTCGAGTACTTATACCACTGCTGCCTGTACTAGTACTTTATTCTTGATCTGCGCAATCTAGCGTTGTATCTAGAACCACCTCCCGGACCTCTACAAGCCACTGTACGCTCTTGAGTTACTCTGCAAGTTCCTAGGCGATTCCTAGCGAACTCCCCTTGTTCACCTTCGACCCGACGACCGACCTGTCGTCCGCACCCTCGGATTGAACCTCGGCCGCGTCCGACGTTCCGGATCTACGTTCGCAACGCTACGCGTAACAAAAGATCAAGAATCTCCCTATGTCCCTCCTATCCACGGAGTAGGACTGCCCCACCTTCGTCACCATAGCTCACCCATCGAGAACCCTTCGCTTTCGCCCTCCGCAGTCGGACGACGAATCCCAGACACCCATCCCTGAGTATATCCCACGTCACCGTCGACCCCCGCCCACAGGTCTCCCCCTGTCCGCACAACCCAGACCCCAGTCCTTCGTACCACCACCTCGTACCCCCAGCCCCATCGCTACCACCCCACCCCAGTCTCCCATCATGTCCACCACCGAGCTTAAAGCTGCTCTTCCCGCCGACTTCTCCGGAGAACCCGCCGACGCCATGCGCTGGATGAAGGCCATGCGCGCATACTTCGCCATCAACCCCACATTGTACTCCTCCGACGAGTCCAGAGTCATGACGACCCTGAACAAGATGAGTAAAGGTCGGGGCGTATCCTTCTCTGAGATGTGGTACGACCTCATGGCCGACACCAACCTCGCGGCCTCTGAAAAAACCTTTGAGAAGTTAGCCGCCAATTTCCAGACTACCTTTTATCCCTTCGATATCAAGGTTACTGCCCGCCACGAGCTCACCCGGCTCAGGCAGAAGTCTTTCCGCACCACCGGAGGAGTCACCGACGACGGCTTCCAGAAATTTATCACGGATTTTCAAAACCTCGCGTCTAAGGCTGGCATGACCGACCAAGAAACCCTCATCGACTTGTTCTCCCTCGGAGTCGACCCTCGCATTTCCACGCTTGTCATTGGCACGGAAAAGAACCCCACTACTATTGCCGACTGGATCGCCAAGGCCAAAGCCTTCCACGCGCAGAATGCTCGCATTGATGCCATCACTAAGGGACGCTTCACCCCCGCCTACTCCCACCATCGTACCACTGCCGACCCCAACGCCATGGACGTCGATACTATTCGGCTCAACAAACTCACTCCTGCCGAACGGGCCCGATGCGTCAAAGAGAAGCTCTGCTTCAAGTGCCGTAAGGGGGGCCACAATGCTGGCAACTGCCCCACCTCATCCGGAATTACTACGTCCCCCCCCCCCCGTCGTCCCCAGAATATCCGGAACACTGAAACCACTCCGGCCCCAGTCACACCTCCCGCCGCCCCCTCCGCTATAGATGCCTACATCAACACCCTGAGGACCCAGGGTAAGAACGAGGACGAGGTCCTCCAGGTGCTCAAGGTTTGCTTCGAGGAAACGCCCGACGAAACCACCTCTGTCGCCGCCATCGACACCAAGGATTTTTAAATCGGGAAGTCGCCTCGACGTCTCCTTCCCTACATATTTCCAATGTACTACTTGCCCTGCCCAATAAACGTACACTCCTCGTTCCTGTCAAACTGCAAGCACTTGGAAAAATCGTCGACACCTTCGCCCTTATCGATTCCGGCGCCACCGGAAATTTCATTGATGTCGGTCTCCTCACTCTAGCCGACTTCCCCTTACAACGCCTCCCACATCCGATCATAGCGCACAATGCCGACGGCACTGCCAATACCAAAGGGACGATCCGATGGAAGACCCGGATCGGTCTCAAGTTCCCCTCCACCAACGACGAAGAAGAACTCATGGTCCTAAGCCTCGGACGCCGACGGATCATACTCGGTATGCCATGGCTTCAGAAATGGAACCCTCGCATCGACTGGATTAACAATCGCATCACACTCCCTCGTAACCCCCGCCCCATCGACGATGAACTATTTACCCACCAACGATACTTAATACGATACCTAGGGCTAGACGTCGACCAAGAGATCGCCGAACTTTACGACTCCCGTTATACCCCTTCGGAAGACATCAACAAGATTACCATCTCCACCCAACTAGCCCAGGAAACCGCCCCCAAGGAACAAGAGATTCCGACCTGGTGTAGAGACTTTGCCGACGTCTTCTCGGAAAAGACCCATGAAAAACTCCCGCCTCATCGTTCTTATGACCATACCATCGACCTCAAACCCTCCTTCGTCCCCAAAATCGCCAAAGTCTACCCACTGAACCCCGCCGAACACGAAGCCTGTAAAGCCTTTGTGGAGGAACATCTGAAGACTGGACGAATCATCCCGTCAAAGTCTCCCCAAGCATCACCTTTCTTCTTCGTCCCCAAGAAGGATGGGACCCTCCGCCCTTGCCAGGACTACCGGTACCTAAACTCTCACACCATCCGCAACGCCTACCCGCTGCCCCTCATCCCAGAGCTCATTGACGACATGAAAGAGTCTACCCTCTTCACCAAGTTTGACGTCCGATGGGGGTATAATAATATCCGCATCCGCGAAGAGGATCAATGGAAGGCTGCATTCATCACGCCGCTTGGCCTCTTTGAGCCCACCGTTATGTTCTTCGGTTTCAACAATGCCCCTCCCACCTTCCAAGCATTCATGAACGACATCTTCTCGGATATGATTGGCGAGAAATGGCTTAAGATATACATGGACGATCTCGGAATCCATACCAAAGACGATGTCGCCCTTCACCACGAACGCACCCGCCGTGTCCTGCAACGCCTCCGCGAACACGGATTGTCCCTAAAGCTATCAAAGTGTTCCTTCGACACCCCCCGCATGGAATACCTGGGACTCATCATCGGTCAGGGAAAGATCGAGATGGATCTCACTAAACTCCGAGCCATCCAGGATTGGAAACCACCCTCCTCTGTCAAGGCCGTCCGCTCCTTCATGGGCTTTGCCAATTTCTACCGAAAGTTCATACCGGACTTCTCCAACATCGTCGCACCTCTCAACCTCCTCACCCGGAAGAACGAACCCTGGGCCTGGACAGGCTTCCAGCAGCGTGCCTTCGACCGGTTGAAAAAGATTTTCTCCTCTGCCCCTGTCCTCCTTATCCCTGATGTCGCTAAACCTTTCTCCATCATGTCCGACGCCTCTCTCATCGCCGCCGGCGCAGTCCTGATGCAGAACGACACCAACGGGGACCCCCACCCCTGCGCTTACTTCTCCCGCACCTTCGGTTCCGCAGAACGGAACTACGACATCTACGACCGAGAACTGCTCGCTGTTATCCTCGCTCTCGCTGAATGGCGCCAATACCTCCAAGGCACCAACCACCCGGTCACTGTCATCACCGACCACAAGAACCTTTCCTATATCAAAGACCCTCGGAAACTCTCCCGCCGGCAAGCTCGCTGGTCGCTCTTTTTACAGGATTTCGATATTGTCTGGCACGTCATGCCCGGCACCAAAATGGGACCAGCTGACGCACTCTCCCGGAAAGACCTCGTGGACACCTCCGCCGACAACAATGACGCCTCCATTGTTCCGGACCCCGTCGTTATCAATGCACTCGACCTTACCCTCGCCCGTCACATTCAGTCCTCCTCCCAGTCGGACCCCCTCGTCCTTAAAGCTATCCAGAACGTCCAAGAAGGTTCCCCTCTCTTCCCTCGTTCCGCCCTCGAGGACTGGACTTTCGATGCGGGCCACCTATATTACAAAGGCCGCATGTATGTTCCCCCTGCCAACCGCTCCGCCCTCCTTCATGCCCTTCACGAGTCTCCCACTACCGGCCATGCCGGTCGCTTCCGCACCAAAGCTCTCGTAGAACGGGACTATTGGTGGCCCGGACTCGCCACATTCGTCTCATCCTTCGTCGCCGGCTGTGCCGTATGCCAATCCACCAAAGTTAATACTCACCCCACGACCCCGCCGCTCTCCCCCATCGCGTCTACCACCGCCCTTCCGTTTAAACAGCTGTCTATGGATCTCATCACGGATCTTCCCCCTGCCGCAGGACATGATTCCTTGCTGGTCGTGGTCGACCACGGCCTTTCGAAGGGGGTAATTTTATGCCCTTGTTCGAAAACTATCGATGCTCTCGGCGTTGCCACCCTGTTTTTCCACCACGTATTCAAACGTTTTGGCCTACACGACTCCATCATCTCGGATCGAGGACCCCAGTTCGCTTCGGCCTTCGCCAAGGAGCTAGCGCGTCTCCTCCGTTACGACGTCCGCCTCTCCACCGCCTACCATCCCCAGACCGACGGACAGACTGAACGGACCAATCAGGAAGTCGAAACATACCTCCGCATCTTCTGTGGCAACAACCCTTCATCCTGGCCCGATCTCCTCACCACCGCCGAGTTCCACCATAATTCTATGCCCCATAGCTCCACCAAAGTCTCCCCGTTCTCCCTCCTCCTAGGCTATGAACCACGCTCCTACCCCCCACTCGGAAAGACCTTCCTCCCCGCCCTTGAGAAACGTCTCACGACCCTCGACAAGGCCCGTGATGAGGCACTGGCCGCACACGACTCCGCCCGTCGGATCATGACAGCACGATCGACCCGGAACTTCTCCCCTTGGAAGGTTGGAGATAAGGTCTGGCTGGAGGCCTCTAATCTCCGCATCAATTACCCCTCTCGGAAGCTCGCTCCCAAACGCTTGGGCCCCTTTGAAATTACACAGGTCTTATCTCCACTCGTATACCGCCTTCAGCTACCGCCCACTTGGAAGATCCACGACGTCTTCCACGCCTCACTCTTATCACCCTATCGCGAAACTCCCGCCTTCGGTCCGAACTTCACCCGACCGCCACCGGATCTAGTCGGATCAGAAGAAGAGTACGAAGTTGACAAGATCGTGTCACATCGGGGCGCACCGGGACACCGCAAGTACCTGACCGCATGGAAAGGCTATCCGTCGTCGGAGAACACCTGGGAACCCGAGTCTAACCTCCGCCATGCCCCTGACATTCTCTCTGCTTATAAGCAGTCCCGAAACCTCCCCTGACGTTGTGCCTCCTCTTCCCTCCCACTCGTATATGCCCTTTTGCCATGTCCTCCTCCTCCTCCTCAGCATCCTCCGACTCCTCTCACCTTGCCTCGCCCATCCGTTTGCGTCTGGTCTTCCCCAGCCATCTGCCAGTCCGCTTTTTACATCTCCTGTACTCCGCTATCCTCACTGACAGTCACCTCCTCGGTATCGTTGAACAAATGCCGCTCTATCAAGTCGACGAGGTTTCTCAGGAACTTATTCGCCTCTTCCTAGACGTCTCCACCACTCAGATATATCATGCTCAGGCCGCCCCTAGCGACCTACCCGCTGCCTTCGGCGCCCCTATGCGCCTGCTCATCAACAACGCTCCCACCCGTATTCTTACCATCTTGCATCTTCATGGCTTCGCCAATTTTGTTGAACGAATCCCTGCTCGAGACATTTACACCACGTTTCGTCGTATCTTTCTCTCTATGGCTCCTGACGAACGCATCCGTTATGTGCGGTCCGCCTTAGGGCCCTCACCACCCCCACTCCCTATTCCTGCTCCCGTGTTCCACGCTCCCTCTGATCCGTCTAATACTGCTACTCTCCCACCGGCCGTAGCCCTCATTGATCGCCTCTCTTCCCCAGTCATCTCCGAAACCTCCACCGCCGCTGAACCCCCCGCCGTTGACCCCTTTGATGGCACCCGCCGTGACAATGACTCCATCCGGACCATCCGTACCTGGGTTGCCCGCACTGAGGCTGGTAACGTGTTCTCCTCCCCTACCCGCGTAGTCCCCTCCGCTCTTATCCGTCCCCCCGCGTCTGCTCTCACTGAATGCTTTCGGTGTCACGCTCTGGGTCACTATCGCGAGAACTGCGTTTATTATTCCTGCCCTCACTGTAACCTACCCGCCCCAGGCCACACTCAATCTCATTGTCTCCGCAACCAATGCGACGTTTGCGGTCGCTGGGGACATAGCGCCAGGTTTTGTCCCGGTCACCCGTGCTCACGCTGCTCTCAGTTTGGGCACGTACTCGCTGACTGTCCATTCGAAAACCTATCGGCAGATCAGGCCGAGGATATTTATGGAGATAACCGATCGCTTATCCGCCCCGGAGGTAACGTTTAGAGGATTTACGAAGAGGATCGAGCCAGGGACTCGATTGTTAGAGGGGGGTAATGTTACGGTCGTACTATTGCGTCAGTCTGTTTTCCTCTTTTCCTTTGCCTACTCCGACCCCGGCCCTTGCTGGGAGCACTACTTATTCGTCGTATCGCTGACCCGGCAGCTTCTTTACCCCGCCTTCTGGTCAGACGCCGTTCCCTCTAGTCCTACCGGAACTGACCCCGGGTATTTTCCTTGATTCTTCCGTACGTTTCCATGGACAGCCTTCTCTCCTCCGCCGCTTCTCTCACAACGGCGTCGTCGTTCCGCTCCCTTCACATTGACTAATATGTAGTGACTCATCCACAGTAGTTCCGTCCGCTTCCACGGACTTCTGTTGCTTACATACTGTCGAGTATTTATACCGCAGCTGCCTGTACTTGTAGCCTCATTCTTGATCTACGCAATCTAGCGTTGTTTCTTGAAACACCTTCCGGGATCTCTACGAGCCTCTGTACGCTCTGAGTTACTCTGTAAGTTCCTAGGCGATTCCTAGTGAACTCCCCTCGTAACATCTTCGACCCGACGACCGACCCGTCGTCCGTAAACCCTCCGTTGAACCTCGGCGACCCTCGACGTTCAAAGATCTACTTGTTCACAACGCTACGCGTAACAGTAACTAAGGTATAGGTTATTTTACAAAGCATATACAAAGAGATGCAGAACATTGAGAGTGGGTTGATGTTCAATCTAGTGTGAACCTGAGACAAGGAGTGGTGTGCACAAGAGGAATACCTTGGCACTAACAGAGCAACTCTAGAGTGCACAGAAACTCAGAGAGATCTGAAGGAGTGAGACTAGATGGTATGCTTGTATTGTGTAGATCAAGAATACAATGCTGTACATGTGTTACAAACTGGTTCCACACTATCTTCAAACTCCAGGAGAGGGGGCATGTGTTATGATTGCCTTATTTTACCCCTATTTTTCCTAATTTTCCCAGCCTTTTACACATGGTATTGCATTAACCATGCATTATCTACACTTATCCTGACATCTAAACCCCAATATGGACTTAGCCAACTAAAGACAGAACAAGTCATTGAGGCAACGCGCAGCAGTGCAAGGCTGTGCAAATACCTGTGCTAGAGCAGTGCCTATCCAGCCTCTGTGGCAGTGTTTGGTTGTATCCGAGCAGTGCATGGCTGTGCAAACCTTACCAACCTCAAGGACACCGCATGCCACAGATAAGTGTCTCATGGTAATCCTCATGGCTGACTCATCTTTCCTGATATGGAAGGCAAGTATGAAGCACAAGTCAGAACTAGTCAACATGACTCAGAATTACTGGGGCTACGCAACAGACACCAGTGCGCACCCTAGTTCTAGTAGTTCTATTAGATGCATGCATACTTCTCATGTTTATTGACACAGGATATCGTAGATACAACATACACGAATGTAAACATTAGAATAGTATATAAAGGCCAAGGGCAAGCACTAGGGATTTCCCCAGTCTTGTTCTCTTGGAGATTTCCTAGTCCCTACTAGCGTCTTCACTCTACTAGGCTTACTACTTGCTCTGGTAAGCAATCGGTCCTTAGGGGCTAGTCATTTCAGCATGTCCATCAGATGTCTAATGCTAGGAGGTCTGAAGGTTTGGAGGAACTACAGGAAATCGGTCTGGAGATTCCTTGGAGTATGTAGGAGTTCTCTGAACTCCTAGAGGGGTACTGGGAGGTCAAGGTCAGAGTTAGCATGGGACAGGGTTGAAGGGGGTAGGACTTGGCATAGGACTTATGTGTCATGCTTTCATGCACTGTCATGTCCTAATTTTGGAGTGGAGGTATAAAGGTGGATCACAAGGGGTGTGGGGATGATCCACAAGGACAGAAGTGTTGTAGGGGAGTAAGGGGGTGTGGACAGAGTCCGTCAAGCCAGAAGTCAGGGGGCAGACATGGAGAGACAGGGGGTGTTGTTATTGATATTTGAACTCAGGTATTATAAGGTGAAGTACATAACTTATATACTTTTGGAGTTGCACTGGATTTCTAAGATGGAACAAGGTAACTGGAGTATTACAAATGGTGAGTAATTCGGAATGGAGAATGATGGAGTATTAAAAATCATGAATAAGACAGAAGGGTATATACCAGAAGCCAGAGCTGTGCAAAGCACAGGCTTGTTGGAGGGAGGCAGAAAGCAGAGCTAATACAAAAGGGGTTTAACATAAAACAGAGGCAGAGAACAAGGGGAGACTAAAGGGAATACAGAAAGGTCTAAGGGTCAGGTGACAAGGAGATGGAGAGAAACACCTGGAGTTGGCATGGAGTTGAGTCCAGAGGTTCAGACTTCAACATAGGCAGAACAGGATATAACAACATGCAGTGACAATATAAGTATATGAGTAGTATGTAAGCAATGGAGTGCAATAAAATCACTTAGAAGTGCTGCAGAATACATTATACTACTGTGGAGTACATGATAAGTGTGGGGAGACAAGGCTATCATGAGAGAGGCAGCTGAGAAGATAAGCTGTCTGTTATATGCTGTTCTCTACAAAGTCCAACTCTGGACTTTTGACCCAACTTCACACCAACTCCAGGTGTTTCTCTCTGACTCCTCATCATATGACCCTTAAACCCTTTTGAATCTTCTTTTGTTCCTTATTGTTCTCTGTTCCATTTTATGTTAACCCCTTTTGTACTAGCTCCATATTCTGTTCCCCTCCAATAGATCTATGCTTTACAAAGCTCTGATACTCTGGGATATACAGTGACTCCAAAAACTATTCCAATGTTTGACAATAATTCAGTGTGTGAAATGTCCTGCAATAGGGTGTGGGAATTTCGCTTAGGTTATGTGAGAACAATTAAAGTACATACTCTCGGCTACCAAATTGGTCCCTAGGTTATGTAATTTGGCTCAGATGTGGTTGAGCTATGACCATCTTAAAACAGTGATGTTATTGGAACACTTTTTGGACTTTTGGTATAGTTAGGGTATTTGGGATATATTAGTACTTGGTATAGCCTCCTTTTGCCTTAAGCACTGCCTCAACTCTTCTAGGCATGCTTTCAATCAACTTTCTGCACTCCTCCACTGGTATCTCCTCCCATACCCTCTGAACTCTCTCCCATAACTCCAAAATTCCATTAAAGGGATTTTCAAACTCTACTAGCCTTCTCTTGAGGTGACCCCAAAGATGTTCAATAGGGTTCAGGTCAGGAGATTGTGCAGGCCA
>JBBPTZ010001145.1:0-11462 GCA_038094315.1 Phylloporus cf. tubipes
CCCTTTGTCTACGCTTCATGTAACATATAGCATACATGAATGTAAATAATAGAAAAAGTATATAAAGGCCAAGGACAAGCACTAGGATTTTCCCTAGTTTTGTTCTCTTGGAGATTTCCTAGTCCTACTAGCATCTTCACAATAAGGCTCACTACTTGCTCTGGTAAGCAATTGGTCCTAGTGGGCTAGTCATTTAAGTATGGGTATGGGTACAGGTACTTAGAATTCATACCTGTATCCATACCCACATGTACCCATACCCATGCAGAACCCTACTGACACTGGAGGAGCAAGTCCACTGCCAGTGAAACAGTGATGGACAACTTTTACAGAAGGTACTATTATGAACCTGCCCTACACTCAGTACCTTCTTGCAGCTCCCCAGCCAAGGACTCAGAGCAGCAAGACCTGGACTATGATCCCAAGGAGCAAGGGAAGCAAGGATGCACCCAGGGAAAGAAACCAATGATGGCAGATGTGATGGATGAAATGAATGCATTTATAATGTTCCTATGTGGAACCACACCAGAAAAGGTTGCTGAAAAATGAGAGAAAAAGATGGAGGAGGAGGAGCAAATCAGGCAAGAAGAAAGCCAAAGTAAAGTGGCAGAATGGATTCAAGGGACCCATATTGTTCCATAGGTTTTTGATTGTCAGTCTCACCTCACTTTACCATTTCCACTTTCGAGCAAAATCACTGTTCAAGTCGAAGCTCAAGTTGACAATGGGATGATATGAATCGCAATGACCAGGTTCCCACAAAATAAAGCATTCATGCATAGCTACTTGTACTGGTATATACTAGGATGTACGAGGACAACGGGTTAGAGGACAATCCGAGATGCAAAGACACGCGTCGGTATCATGTACTGTAATAGAATAAGTGGTCTACGGTATAGGGACTGAAAAAAGGCACCAAGAGAGAGCGTCATGGATATGGACTAGGACAAACGCAGATTGCAGCTAACACACAACGAAAAAAAAGACGAGAGGGAACGAGGGACGGGACAGATTATAGGTACTAGGTGGAGACCAGGACTAGGGATGAAATGCATAAAGGAGCGGACGGGAACACGAACCGATTCAGGGCACATTCACCGCAAGTTGTCGCCTCTCGTTTCCTCGACGACGGCCGTGGCCCACCGCAGGACGACTGCTTCGAGCATTGTTTCCCACCCGTCGTCTTTCCTTGCGACGAGACGCGGGTCGAAAATCAGAGGGGGTTCGGCCGTGGCGGAGCGGGCCTTGAGTAGCGGCGATGGTGGTGGGGCGTCTGCCAAGACGACATTGTGACCAGAAGGAGAGCGCGCGGGAGATGCACCGCGTGGATGTGCGCGTGCCGGCGAGGCGGTGCGAGGGATATGGTCTGGTCGACCGGGCGTAGACGGGACGACGAGAGGGAGGAGGTAACGAAGTTTAAGCGCACTAGGAGGGACAGTCAGGGTGATCGGATAAGAGGGAACACTGGTACGCACCCAGCCCAAAGCCGTAGATTATCTATTCTTCGAAAAGTCCACCCTATCTTGGTTTTCTCATCTCCGTCCGTGCCATCCGCGGATCGCTCGAGAAAGGCGATGTCGTGAACAGAGTCCGCGCTTATGAAACCCCATGGTCTTCGGGATCGACGTACCCCAGTATTGTAAGCTGCGCAGAGACATTGACCTGACGTGAGCGCGCTAAAGAAGGTAGATTTGTCGAGGGTAGGCGGGAGCAAGGAGCGGAGATTCTCAGGAAGAAGGGCTATCAAGAGAGCGTGGGCGCGACCTGAGGGACAAATATTTAGTGTAGATACACGCCCGTTCCTACATGCCTACTGACCGACAGGGTCATCTGCAAACGAGGCACGTTTAGCCCAATCCGGAAGATCATCTTCATCTACACTTCCCGCCTCTGAAAGGGCATCTACATCTTCTGGCTCTTCCGACAGCGAGATGCTATGCATGGCATCGAGAATACCGGACGTGGAGACGACGCGCCGCCCCAAGCGTGGTACTTCGAGGGAGGACAGAGATGTGAACATGTCGCCTGTGCTGACTCTCCTGTTCTGTCTTCCGTCCTTTGCCTTTTTTGCGTTCCTCTCGCCCTCCCGCTCCCAGCCGCGTTTTCCATCCTTTGTGCCACCAAACAGTACGTCGTCGACGAGGTCAATGTAACGTCTGACCACGTCTTGTTCTTTTGCGAGGTCGCGTAGCGTGACGTCTTGTTTGTACAGCCAGCCGCCACCGAGAACGAGCCGGTCATCCCAATGTTCTCGCTTCTCTTCTTCGGTGATGCTGTGGGGATCGAAATCGTTTTCGTCCTCCCAGACGGGTATTGATTCGCTACGGCCTTGTACGCGCACGAACGAGATTGACATGTCGGGGTCAACGTGAGGGACGTCGGACTCGTCGTCGGACAAGACTGCTGGGGACGCGCCACGGGAAAGAGCTGGCTGGTCCTGGGATGAGCCGCGGTCACTTTGAGCATCGTAAGCCTCGTCAGACAGAGGTATTCTGGCACGTTCTTCAAGGTCGCGAAGGGAAGCGAGCACTTCTAGTGCAGACTTGCGAATGAGAGAAAGAGGATCGAGTGACTTTTGCTGGGGGGAATTCCGTTTTGGGACGGGGGTGCTGGCAGCGACCTTGCTGCGGTAATGGCTTCGAAGCGTGCCTGCGGACTCGTCGGGAAGGGCGATGACGTAGTTGCGGACGGAACGGATGGCGTGGGTGGTGGTCTTGAGGATGGCGAGGACGTCGATGACGCGACAAGGCGGTGGGGAATCCTGTATGCCCCAGGCGTGTGTGACGGCAGAAAGGTCGTCGACGACGCCGGGGAGAAAGGCCTGGGGATCCGTCTGGTAGGATTTGACAGGAAAGGCGGGGAGGCGAATCTCTGGAACTACGGGCGATGGAGGAAGCTCAAAGTCGACGATGCCGCCCAAGGAGGGTTTTGAGGTTTTGAGGCTGGCGAGACCACCGATGGCAGGGACGAGCTGACCGTTGAGTTTCTTTGTAGGGCTGCGTTGGCGGTGAGATGGGAGGGGAAAGAAGGGAAGGAGGGGGGGACGTACTGTTGTTTTGGGACGATGCCGGTCTTTGTAAAGTAGTGCTGGAGGTGTTCGATGCTGCCGAGCGTCATGACGCTCTGGCGCTTCGCTGCGCTGCGACTGAATGGTTTGAGTGGTTTGTTGGACGAGTTCATGTTTGGGTAGAACGCGGTTGCACGGCGAGCGGGGGAGGAGGCGGAGGAGGCGGAGGAGGAGGAAGGGTCGGGGTCGAGTTCGGACATGGTCAAGACAGAGAGTCGTGGCGGTGAATTACTCTTCGCTTTGACCCATGAAAGATCGACATTACTGGTCACAGCTCAGAGCGGCGCTCACAGCAGGTCTCTGGCAGTCCTCCACGCCAGCAAAAACACCCCATGGATACTTTCTGTCCTGGTCAGAACTCGTCCGAAAGTTCAACAAACACTGTCCAGGTTTCGCAGATGTCGCAGAGATCGCATCTCAGACGCAGGCGCTCTCCATCTGGCTCTCTGCCAACACCGCAGACGAGGACCAGCTCGGGTCAGAACCAGACGCACCCCTCCGTCTCCAATCCGAGTGTGTTCTCCTCCCAGAACGCCTCCAGGAAGCCTCTGCCGGCTATAACGCACTCGCTAAACTACAGACGACCCGCTCAGACGTACGTCTTCCTTTTCTCTCCAGCCCAACCCTCATCTCCCCACAGTCCCTTCTCTTCGCCCTCGCCTACTATGCCTATGCGTTTGGACAGCCCTCTCAATGTCTCCACTACCTTGCCAAAGTACCCGCCATCTCGGATGCCCAGGGTCACATTCCCCTCTCCTCGACAGTCAGATCCGACGTGTCCGCTCTCCCACCAGGATCAACGTCCACCTCATGGACCGGCAGCGTCACCTCTGCCGAATCCACTTTGGCCACCACCAACGTCGTCGATGGCAGAGCATGGGCAATGGCAGAATCCATTCGCAGCGCGTGTCTACAAGGCAAGTACCTGTCTCTTCTCTATGCTCCACTGCCCAACTCTGTTCAGGCATGTGTCACGAAAAGCTCAGCCCAGACGACCCCGAACTTGCCATTCGAGCATACGCGTCCGCCATCCCGCTTCTAGGCGTCATCGAATTCGAAATACCCCGTGCCCTGTCCGCACCGGGCTCCCCTTCGTCGTTTACCCAGTATCGCGAGCTCTGGCGTTGGGTAGAACGTCTCTCATTCCGTGCCATCACCCTCCTCGCCCGCGTCCGGCATCTCGATGACCAGCAAGGCCTGATCTGGAACTTTTTCACGCGTTACGAGTCCTGCAGCACCCACTGGCCTCCCACCTTTCGCTCCTCCCATCGTTCCGTCATCGCCGTCCTGCATCTACGCGCTCTCATCATCCGATTCCGTGCTCCATCTCCCCCCGCGACCCCTTCCCCTTCCCTACATTCAGACAAACCACCACAGTGGCTCAATACAGCTCGATCTATCATCACCGAATACCGCACCATACTAGACAAATCTACCCGCTTTCCCAAGGCCGGGGAATCCAACGTCAAGGTCGAAGATCTCGTCGACCTCTCCGTCGCCGTGTGGCAAGCCAGCGGGGCAATCCCAGACCGCGCCCAATGGGTCATTGATGTCAGTCGTCCCCCCATCTTCCCCTTTCATTCTCAAACGACCGTCTAGGTACTCTGGTGGGCCACCCGTCTTACCTTTAACTCGTACCGTATCTTTCGCCACATGTTCCGACTTCTCTACGTCTCGGGGAATACCGAAGTCGCAAAACGTACCTTGCGTTTATACATTGAGGTCGTAAGCAAGACGCGCGCTGCAGGCGTCGACGATGACAGCGACACGGACCGCTGTTGGGTCGAGACGCTCGTCGAGGGTGCGCGGATGTTTTGTCGCCTGGCGCTTGGCTCGGGTAGCGTCGAAGAAGCCAGGGAAGCAGGCGAGTTGCTGGAAAAGGCCAAAGCACGTCTGGACCCCGCCGACAAGGAACTCGCCGCGCGCGTCGCCCTCGCACAGGGTATTTGGAACACCATCACTGCCGTCGTAGGTGCGTGCCTGCATTTTTTGTTGCTTTCGCGCTCAATGTCGAATTTAGAACGACATGATCATACCCGTCCGGCGAGGCTGCGTGATGGGCTGGAGTACTATGTCCGCTCTATAGAGCTGTTCCCCACTCCTAGCGCACACCATCAACTCGCGCTGGCACTCGCGCTGCCCGGTCCTTCACAGAACCTGGACGACGCCATCACCTCTGCACGGGCGGCAGTGGAAGGTGCTCCGAACGAAATTCGCCATTGGCATCTCCTCGGCCTACTGCTCACAGCTCAAGGAGAGTGGGTGAAAGCACAAGAGGTACTGGAAATTGGTGCCGTGATCCACGAACCTTCCTCAGAGGCAGACGAGTCCCCAAGCGATACAGAAGTTGCTCCTGAAGAAGATTCCCCCAGCATAGTGACGAGAGACTTTGAAAAGGAGAAGAGCACCCTAGGGGCACGTTCACGTAATGGCGACGGTAACGACGAGGATCAAGTGTGCGTTCACGAGATGATCCTCGACCCGGATGCAGACGCGATCCCTTGCTCCAGTGCCTTTTTGCACGCTCTTCCCGATCACCCGGGTCCAACGCCTCAGGACGCGTTCGAGTACGCGTTGCAATTACGACTCACACAGATGGCGTTGACGGAGCACGTCGCCGGTCCAGAAGGCGCGGAGACGAAATGGGTGGAAGTCTTTGGATGGATCGCGGAGCGAAAGGGAACAACTTCCGAGGTACAGCGTACGTGAACCTCTCTGTAGCGTTTTCATCCTCGCTGACGAGCGCTGCTTCAGTGAGGTCCTCGACGGACACAGGGTCACGCTCGGCAATTACACAGCCAAGCTCTGTAGTCATCGTATCTGCAGTCCACGAGATAGCTTCCGATATCGAATCCAAGCTGTCTGGTCCAGCGGAATCGACTGACCAATCCAGTGGCCGAGCGCAACCCCCTCCGATCACTGTTACTCCGGCTACCCCAGCGGACAATGATCACAAGTCTCCGCGTTTCAAGCGCTTCCCCACCGACCGCGACAGCTCTACAGGAAAAAAGGTGCAACAGATGCTCAAAAACCGTGTCCATAAGGGGCAGGAAAAGATCAGCACCATCTCGAGGAAAATCGGACACGGCGTCGTGAGGAATGGCAACTTTAGACGGTCGAATTCTGCTCCCGGTAAATCTTGTGAGCAAATTGGATCATGCAGAGTAATGACGCTTGTTGTAGATTTCCACGCGGTCCTTCAAAACCACCATTATCAGGCGTCTTCCATACATTCCCGCAGGCGTCTTCGCTCGCTGAAACGTCCCAGCGACAACGACGATTCCGAACACCCGGCCGATGACCGTCCCGCTCCGCCTCCGCCGCCCACCCCACCTACCCAAGACGCCAAACCGATTCCTCGCGCCTCCAGGGAAGATACGTTACTAAGCGAACTATGGGCATCATCTGCCGCGACCTTTCGTCGACTGGGCAAGATCGACCAAGCCAAAGGTGCCATCCAAGAAGCCGAGGTCAAAGACCAAGAGAACCCCTCCGTCTGGGTCCAGGTACGTCCGCGTCCACATCCGCACGCGCCCGATCCAAATGACACGTACCCCGTGTCAGTTTGGGCTATACCACCACGCGCTGAATCACGATCGACAAGCGATCGAGGCGTTCCAAAAAGCGCTGTTCATATCCCCCGACGACGTACCCGCGACGGTGCACATGTGCCGGATCTACCTCACCCCACGTCCACCCTCCCGTCCGTCCGAGGCGAGCGCCGATCCGGACCCGGACAAGGTCGACCTGAGCGCGAGCCTCCTCGAGTACGCATCGCGCGGGTCGGGGTGGGACGTCCCCGAGGTGTGGTACTTCCTCGCCCGGGCGTACGGTCTGCGTGGTCAAAAGGACGAGCAGCGTACGTGTCTGACGACGGCGTTGTCATTGAGCGAGAATCGGTGTATCAGGGATCTGGGGCGCGCGGTGGGGTGGTGTTTGTGAATAATCGCTTGTTGTTGGGTTTTTGCGCTCCATCGTGACCGCTTTTCTTGGTCGTTGGATCTCTTGATAACATACGCTTGGAGTTCGGCTCCGATGACCCGGACGGAACGCGCCCGACATTGCCCGCCAAGCAACAAGTAGAGATTGGCCCGACACTGATCCGAGTCCGTCCACGTCGTCCGATAGTGTTTCCAATTCATAAACCATACTCGACCCGATCAACGGAGCCCATTCCTCAAACGTCGTCAGACAAAAGTAAAGCGAGCGGTGGGCGTGCGACGGTATTCAACCATATAGTGATAAAGAGATGCGTGACATGATTCGACGAGCCAGACTTGGACAAGAGATGGTAGAGATCTAGCGAGGAAGAGTGTGCGAGTGATCGACCAAAACAAAAAGAGGGAAAAAGCGTGCATGAACATGAAAAAAAATAAAGGCGTAAACGTAGCGGGGGATAAAAGATAAACTAACCAAAGCAAAAGCGTGTACACTGTACCTTGCAATGACTGCCTCGGTCTCACCCTCTTCAATGGTGCAGGGCCGTTCTATGGTCTCTGGGCACATCCCGTCCTACATGCTGGTCTCGGACACTCGAAACTACAACATCCCGCGTGCAATCTGGGTCAACTGCTCGGCCATTTCTGGGTAGTTTCTGGTGAATTCCAACTGGGCCTTGCTAGCCTATAAAAGAGTCAGTCCACGCGCCCGGACATTAACTGGTGAGCTGACCTCGAGATAGGTGAGTGCAGCGGCGACCTCCGCTTCTCCTCTCGCCATCTGTACTTGCTTCTCGAACCAAGTGATCGCCACTTCAATCTCGCTCTTCTGGAGTGCGAGTTGTGCAAGTGTAGCCACGGCGGGTTCGCACGACGGATCCAGTACAAGGGCCTCGCGACAAAGTGCTTCCGCGGCTGGAAGGTCCTGACGCCATTGGAAGATAGCAAGCGCCTTGTTCACCAGTGGTAAGGGATTCGGAGGCGAGCTAGCATCTCCGAGTCAGTGTCAACAGGCCCGTAGATGGTAAGAAAAAACCGACTTGGCTTTCTCTAGCTCGATTGCCCTGTCAAACTTTTCAACAGCATCCTGGAAGCGCTGTTGGTCCAACAATAATTCACCGCTACGGCATACAGTCAGTCAGGTACTCTCCAATTATAGGCTCACCACGAAACGTACTAATAGTTGCAGACTTCGCCTCTTGAAGGGAACGACGACATCGTCCGTCGGAAGGTCGCCATACTGTTTGCAAGGTTTCCCATTTTATATTGGGCAACGGCAAGCTGGATGTGCGAGAACACGAATGACGAATCTAGCGTAGACGATTGCGTGTAGTTGGTTGCGGCAGACGAGAAGTCATTGGTAATGAAAAACACTTGAGAAAAAATCAATTGAAAACCAGGTAGGGATTAAGACCTGACGCACCCTGCCCGCGGTGATAATAAACGTCCGGGTCGTCCTCGTTGATCTTGATGGCATCATCGAAACACTTCATTGCCTGCGCATTGTCGCCCTCTTCCATGTGTACGCTCGCGAGCTTCACTAGCGATTGAGTGAACAATGGGTGGAAAGAGAGCGATTCAAGCAAGTCAGCTTTAGCTCCACGAACATCTGCAGTCAGGAACCTGCCACGAAATGTCAGTTGTGAATGGAGACCGCATGCCATGACAGACGTACTTGAACGTTCCCCTCAGATTGAGGGCTTCGGCACGACCAATATCCCACGATATGCCCTGTTCAAGGGCCTCGCTGACGAGGGTGAGGGCATGCGGGTAGTCCGCAGCCTCGAGTGCTTCGAGTGCCAGCAAGAGTGTTTGGTCACCCTGTGATGGAGTCTCGGGAAGTGTAGGGAGTGGACCTACAGCGTGGTCAGGTAAGCAAGTGAATGGGGGAAGAACTCACGTTTCCGGAACGCAGCGAAATATGCCGAGATGAACGTTTGCGAGGGCAAACGGGGTTCGCGCGTCTAATCTAGATGAGGATGGCGAGCGTGTGAATTGGACGACTGGACACGCACGGTCAAGATGGATTGAGCCTTTTCCGTTGCCAATTTCTTTAGGACACGCTCTACGGCCTGTGCTGCTGACTCGTTTTGGAACTTTTCGAGGATTGTGGCAGCAGTGAAGTCTGAAAATGGGGAATTGAGTCCGAAAAGGGATTAAATTTGGATTTGAAAACGACCTCTCAAAGATTCTTCATAACGGCTCAAGGACTCGAGCGCGGTTGCGCGCCTGTTGAGAGCCTTGACGTAACTTGGATCCTGGCGCAGGGCATCGTCACAGTCCGCGACGACACGGTCGTGTTGTGGAGGGGACATGTGCATGTAACCTACCAAAGGAATGAGCAAGAAGGGGGGAGATCAGGGGGAAGACGGACACGCTGCACGATTACTGTAAAACACGGGTTCTGGACGTGGCGACACCGCAATGGCCTGCGTGTAGAGGTTGATGGCCTGCTCGAACTTGCGTGCCTGGTAGAGCGAGTTACCCCGTGTCTTGAGGAATGCAGCCTGCTTTACGCGTTCCTGTGACAGCGACGGGTGAGATATATGCGGTGTTGTAAAGAGGAGACGGATAGACCTCGAAAGGCATGGCAGCGATCTGCTCGGGGGATAGCGGTGCATTTTCTGAAGGTGCGGGGTGAGACGGGAAAGCACTGTGAAGTGGTGTGACCGACCTTGGGCGTCGTCGACCTTTGGTTTTACCTCCTCGATGATGGGACCGTCCTGGTCGTTGGGCGACTTTTTCTTCGGCTTTCTGTCCCTTGACTTGCCCTTGCCGGTGGATGGTCGCGGCGAGGAGGCAGCATAGTAGACGGCGCCGGCAGCGACGATGGCAGCTGCGGTTGCGACGACGACGGCGCGCCTGTGCTCTGAGAGAAAGTCGTTGAAGCGAACGAGGACGGAGGGAGCAGCAACGTCTGAAGTCGGGGCCATGGTCAAAACGCAAAAAACCGACTCTAACAAATAAAAGGGCTGATTACGTCAACACGAACACCCCCCGCCATCGCCGTTCTGAATGCTGTCCAACTCGATGATCGTCCCAGGCATCCCATCCCTGACCACCTGCCCCGTCTCCGGCGTCACTGGCGCCCACAGCGCCGGGGTATCCAAGATCCTCTTCACAAGATCCTCAAACACCTCCTGCACACCCACCGCCGTCTTGGCAGATGCCTCCAGGAACAGCGCATCCTGTCGTGCTGCAAAGATGGCCGCCTCGTCCGTCGACACCTGCCGCGAGTACTCCTGCTGCGCGTTCAGACCCCCGTGTGAGCACGATCATTCCCGACGCACCTTGTCCAACTTGTTGCCCACGATAATCTTGGGCACCGTCGTCGACACGTAGGTATCAATCTCCGTAAACCACTTGGGAAGCGCGTCAAACGTTTCCCGGTTCGCCACGTCGTATACTGCAGGTAGTTTTAGTACCACACGCCGACGGACATCGTCGCGCTGACCTAGAATAATCCCTTGTGCGCCACGATAATACGATGATGTGATGGTCCGAAATCGTTCTTGTCCTGCCGTGTCCTTTGAACCAGGTTTCAGTTTTCTCCTCCGTGACAAGGGGGACGGACAGACCCATATGCTGAGCTTTACTTTCCGTCCGTTCACCTCCATCTTGTGAACCTGTCGTCCAAGAGCGTCAACATCGCCCCCGACTCTCCGGCGCATACTCACCCTAAAATCGACCCCAATCGTAGCAGTCGCCTCATCCTCGGGTATCCATGCTTCATCAGAGAACCGCAACAGCAGACTGCTCTTCCCCACAGATGCATTTCCTATCAGCAGCAGCTTCACATTGACGGGCCCAGTGCTCGGTCCAGAGGACGTCGAGCTGGTTTCGATGGGTGGCATGGGTGTGGAGTCTATCCTTGGACGAGGTCAGGTGCGAGTGAAGTGTAAGGATGATCCTCGACGCTGCCAGCTGTGTTGTGCCTCGTTGCCTCCACACCCGATTGAGCAGACCCACAACAATGTGCTCACTAGTACTGGCAATTGCGAAACAACACTTTGGACGACAACACGGTGCGAATACAACACGGACGTATGCATTTCTATCTCTATCTCTGCCACCCACCAAGGTAGAGTGTCCTCGGCGCCGATCTCATGCATAATACGTGGGCATTGCCACGCATTTTCACTGGTAGATAAAGTTGTACCTCGATAGCAAGTGCGGTATTGCAGACAGCTGGGGACCGTATCTAGATCATGTTAGCCATGTATGCGCAATAATCGAAGGGCTGCGTACCGCGCTGCATTGTCGTACAGTTCAAACAATGGAATCGCGAGTAGCTTCATATTTTTAGGGACTGCGAGCACCTCTTCAAAGCAGTCAGAAACCATTCGAGCCAAATGGTGACAACATACTACGCTCGGGCATCTGGACCAGGAAGAGCTTTTTGCATTCCTTGGGCTTGGTTATATGCGCTGGAACGAAGGGATACTGAAACGCGCGCT
>JBBPTZ010001146.1:0-11393 GCA_038094315.1 Phylloporus cf. tubipes
AGGGTGGTAGGCAGTGGAGAGGGTGAGTTTGTAGCCCAATATCCTGCTGAGCTCTTTGGCAAAGGTGGAGGCAAACTGGAGGCCTCGGTCGGAGATGATTTTGTCGTAAAGGCCAAAGTGGGAGTAAACTTTGGCGATAAAGAGAGTGGTGATGCCCAAAGTGTCAATGGTTTTCTTGGTAGGGCATAGAATTACCCCCTTAGTAAGCCCATGGTCGACCATGACCAAAAGGGTATTGAAGCTGTTTGAAAAGGGAAGGTCAGTGATTAAATCACAAGAGATCTGTTGGAAGGGGTGGGTGGCAGAGGATGAGATAGGAGATAGTGGGGGATGGGTTGGGTGCATGTTGGTTTTGTTTTGCTGGCATACTGCACAGCCTTCAACGTATTTTTGGACAAATGTGGTGAGTCCAGGCCACCAGAATTCACTGGCAACAAGTTGCCAAGTTTTAAGGTATCCAGGGTGGCCTGTGGTGGTGTGGTCATGATGTCACTGGACCATGGAGTGGTGGAGATCAGGGGAGTCAGGAATGTAGACATGTCCTTGGTATGTCAAGATACTGGCGTCAAACTGCCACTCGGAGAGGCGGAAGTGGAACTTGGCAAGGATTTTGCCTGAAAGGGACTGGAGGGACTGGAGAATGAGGGGGTTGGATTCAGAGGATTGAGCAATTTTAGTGACTAGTTCAGTGTCAATGAGGTTGACGAAGAGTTCTGGGGGTAGAAGGGTGATATCTTCGTTGTCAGTGTCAGTGGTTGGGAAGTGATTGGGGCAGTGAGATAGGATGTTGGGTGTGCCCAATTGAGTACCTGGGACATGGGTAAACTTGAGGTTGAACTCGGATAGGTCAAGGAGCCATCATGCTTGGTGACGGTTAAGTTTCTGGGATTGGCAAAAGTAGGTGAGGTTCTGATGGTCAGTAAAGACTTGGACCGGAGTGATGGCACCAAGAAGATAATGGTGCCAGGTGGCAAGGGCTCGCATGATGGCAAGGAGTTCTCTGTCATAGATATCATAGTTGCGTTCAGTGGATCCAAACATCTGAGAAATGTAGGTGCATGGATGCCATTCACTGTTTGAGTCATGTTGAAGAAGTATGCCTCCGGAGGCATGTTTGGAGGCATTGGTGGCGATGGCAAAGGGTTGGGAGAGGTTGGGCATTTTGAGGACAGGTTCGGAAGTAAAATATCGTTTGAGTTGGTCAAACGCATTTTGGCAGGGTGTAGACCAGGCCCAGGGCTGGTTTTTCTTGGTGAGGTCAAGGAGGGGGTGGGCAATGTCAGAGTAATGGGGAACGAAATGTCAGTAGAAGTTCGCAAATCCTAGGAAAGAGCGAATGTCTTCGATGCAGGTGGGGATGGGCCATTCTGCGATACCAGTGAGCTTGACTGGGTCCATGGTGATTTCGCCAGGTTTGATGATCATGCCAAGGTATTCCACTTCCTTGGCTGAGAAGGTGCACTTTTCCAACTTGAGGTGAAGTTGGAGTTCCTTCATCCATTAAAGGACCTTCTTGGTTCTTTCCTCATGTTCTGCTTTGTTGTAGGAGAAGATGAGGAGGTCATCCATGTAGATGAGGAGCCATCCTTCTGTGATGAGGTCGTGGAACGAATTGTTCATGAATCATTGGAACGTGGGGGGGGGGGTTGGTCATGCCAAAGAACATGACTGTCAGTTCAAAGAGTCCTCGGTGGGTAATGAAAGTGGCCTTCCATTGGTCGCCCTCCTTGATGTGGACATTGTTGTAGCCCCATCATACATCGAATTTGGAAAAGTGTTTAGCTCCCTTGAGCTTATCGATGAGGTTGGAGATGAGGGGGAGGGGGTAGGCATCTTGGACCATATGTTCGTTGAGGTATCAGTAGTCCTGGCAGGGTCTGAGTTTTCCATCTTTCTTTTTAACAAAAAAGAAGGGAGAGGTTTGGGGTGATTTGGAGGGGTGGATTTTTCCAGATTTGAGGTGTTTATCAATGAAGTCATTGGTGGCTTGACATTCATCAGGGGAGAGGAAGTAGAGTTTCCCTATCTTAGGGATGAAGGAGTCTGTGAGGTTGATTGCGTGATTGTAGGTTCATGATGGGGGCAGTGGGGTGTCGATATTGTCAGCAAAGACAGATGCATATTCGGAGTATTGTGGGGAAAGGGTAGGTTTCGGCTTGGAGAAAGCTGCTTCTTGGGCGAGAAGGGTAGAGGTGGTGATCTTTCACACCATGGCCATGAGTTGGGGGTTGGCAAAGTGGGATCCGCATTGTTCGATGCAGTTGGTGATGTAAACGAAGCGGGCTCTTTCCACGAATCATTCAGGTAGTTTGGCGTTGAGATAATAGCAGAGGCCTTCCATCTCTTGAGAGTCGAGGGAGGTGTGTTTGAGGATCTGGGGTTTTTGGATAGGGGGAGTGGGTCGGGTATTCTTGGAGAGGTTGGAGGTGTGAGTGGCGAGGTGAGAGAAGGAGAAATCAAGGGATTGGTCCCTTGCCAGGTCAATGGTGACAGTGCCTTTTTTCCAGTTGATGCTGGGTTTGGTAGCAGCAAACCAGGGGTGTCCGAGGATAATGTTTTCTTTTCCACCATTCATGACATAGAATCAGATTTTCTGGGTTATATTGCCAATCTTGACGAAGAGGATTGTTTCATAATGGCATTTCATGTTGGTAGATTTATTAGTGTTTCAGATGAGGAAAGAAGAGGGGAGTTTCTTGGTGGGGACGCAGTTGTGTTTGACAAAGTCCCAATCAATGCAGCAGATCTGGGTGCCACTGTCTAGGAGGGCGGTGGTTTTGACGACTTTGAGGGTGTGCTCAGAGGTAATGAGTTGAATCAGAATGTACAAGGAGTGGGGTTTTGATTCGGTCTGAGATATGGTTACATTGTGTATGGAAGCTACTTGCGTCAGGAAGTGCTTCCTTTCTAAAAATCCTGCTGGTACTTCACAAGGGCAGAGTCCAGGTTGGTGGAGAGCTGTCCGATAACGACTTCTTCTTCATTGACTTTCTGGATGGAAGCCATGGTGGCTTCAACCATTCTGACCTTTTTGGTGGGTGGGTGAAGGTTAGAGTGCTGTGGAAGAGGGGGAGGGGCAGTTTCAGGGCATTCTCAGGTGAAGTGGCCTTTCTTGCAGCATTAAAGGCAGAGGCCTTCTTTGATGCACTTGGTGCATTCTTCGGGCGTAAGATGGGTGAGGCAATCTATGTCCATGGCATTGGGATCTCTCTATGTGGTGTGGGTATGGGCACGAGGATGGAAGGACGACGTGGTGGAGTGAGATCACTGTTTGGCAATTTGGGCCACATGGTTTTTTTTCCATATGAAGAGGTCAATTTTGTTGTACCATGTGGTGACCATGGTGGGGAAAGTGTCAAGGGTGCACATGCGATCCATGAGCCAGGAGGGAATTCCGGCTTGGAGGTAGGTGACAATGGTGAAGGCATGGGTAGTTTCGTCAAGTTCAGCTTTGATGACTTTGAACTTAAACTGGGAGAGGTACTTTGGGAGGAACGCATTGTCCCATACTCTGGTATTTGCAAGCCAGGAGATGGCTTCAGCTTGAACATTTGTACTCTTGAATGTTTTGTTGAAATCTTTGATGAAATCCTTGAAGGTCCCAAAGGCATTGTTGTTAAGGGCCTTCTGGGTGTGGATGGAAGCCCAGGTAAGGGCAGTTCCTTTCTTCATGTATGACAGAGTGAATCCGATTCACTTGTTGTCATCATCATAGATTTTTCCATTGATGAGAAGATAAAGGCAGACAGAGGTGAGCCACTGGGTGGCCTTAGACGGAGATCTGTCATATTCCTTGGGGGTTCCGACACGGAGTTCAGTGGGTTTTGATGAAGACATGGGGGGAGGTGGGTAGGATGGGGTCCTAGGTCTGAAGTGAGAGTGTCTAGAGATGGGAGTGGGCGATGGGGGAGTAGGGCTTCTGGAGATAACAGCACTAGCAGAAAGCTGATGTGTGAGGTTTTGTCCTAGTTGGATGGTTTCAAGGATGGGCGATGGGGGTTCTGTGTTGATGGAGTGCACATCTTCAGATGAGGACGATGAGCTGGAGAATTCTTGGGGAGCAGGTGTCTGTGAGTCTCAGTGGAGTCCCCAAAGGTGGGGGTTTAGGCGAGGTGGGCGAGCAATGGTGGGGTAGGCACTACACAATGGTAGGCAGTACTTGAGAAGCTATTTCTTTTGTTATGCTTGACCTGGGTAAGGGCAAGTGTAGACTTGGGTGGTGTGTGTGATGACCAGAAGTGTAGGCTTGACTGGACATGGAGTGGCACTAGAGGTGTGGGCCTGACTAGTAGTTGGAGCAGGGCGAGGAGACTTGTGAGGGGGCAACAGGCTGGGAGAAGCAGCTAGGTGAACTACAAGACAGACTCGTTGTAGGCAATCAGCTTGGTGTATTCCCAAGTAGAAATAGCTTGGAGTATACATGTACATGCGACCAGTATTTAAGAAGACAAGAAAAGTGCACAGACCAAGTGTAGAAAAGGAAACTATTGTTGAGATAGGAAAAGAACATTGTAGAACAACATCGAAGGAATATGGGTAATCACGAGGAAGAAATGCCATAGGATGGGGGAAACGATGACCAAGAAGTGGTGAGTAATAATCAGCTGATATATAGGAGATGAGTCATCGTAGAGAAAAGGGAATGGTGTCCATGAGAAGAAGGAAGAAAAGAAAGGGGTGAGTTGTAACAGATCTTCTCACCCAAGCTGACTTCCCCTTACAATGACTCCCACACCCAATCATTGCGCACAATGCAGATGGCACTACCAATGCCAAGGGAACAATCCAATGGAAGACTCGGATCGGTCTCAAATTCCCTTCCATGGATGACAAAGAAGAACTTATGGTCTTGAGCCTCAGACACTGATGGATCATACTTGGGATGCCATGGCTCCAGAAGTGGAACCCCCACATTGACTGGGCTAACAACTGCATTACACTTCCTCTGAAATCCCGCCCCATCAATGACGAACTCTATACACACCAGTGATACCTAGTATGATACCTCAGATTGGATGTCGACCAGGAGATCTCAGAGCTTTACGACTCTTGCTATGCCCCATCTGAAAACATTGACAAGATCACCATCTCTACTCAACTCACCCAAGAGACTGCACCTAAGGAACAGGAGATCCCAGACTGGTGCAAGGAATTTGCTGACATCTTCTTTGAAAAGACCCACAAAAAACTCCCCCCTCACCACTCTTATGACCATACTATTGAGCTCAAACCCTCCTTCATTCCAAAGATTGCCAAAATCTACCCTCTGAACCCCGCTGAACATGAGACCTGCAAGGCCTTCATTGAAAAACACCTAAAGACTGGACAAATTGTCCTGTCTAAATCCCTCCAAACCTCACCATTCTTCTTTGCACCCAAGAAGGATGGAACCTTTCACCCATGTCAGGACTATCGGTACCTGAACTCTCACACCATCCACAATGCCTACCCACTTCCCCTCATCCCTGAACTCATTGATGACATGAAGGAATCCACACTCTTCACCAAATTCAACATTCACTGGAGATACAACAACATTCATATTCACAAAGAGGACCAATGGAAGGCCATGTTCATCATGCCACTTGACCTCTTCGAACCCACCATTATGTTCTTCAGTTTCAACAACGCCCCCCCCACCTTTCAAGCCTTCATGAACAATATCTTCACTGATATGATCAAAGAAAAGTGGCTCAAAATTTACATGGATGACCTTGGTATCTATACCAAGGACAACATCAACCTTCACTATGAACAGACTTGTTGTGTCCTATAACATCTCCATGAACATGGACTATCCCTAAAGCTTTCTAAATGCTCCTTCGACACCCCCTGCATGGAATACCTCGGTCTTGTCATCAAACAAGGCAAGATTGAGATGGACCTCACCAAGCTAAAGGCTATCCAGGATTGGAAGCCCCCCTCCTCTGTCAAGGCAGTCCACTTGTTTATGGGTTTTGCCAACTTTTACCAGAAGTTCATACCAGACTTCTCCAACATCATTGCCCTTCTAAACCCCCTCACTTGAAAAGATGAACCATGGGCCTGGATGGGATATCAACAACGAGCATTTGACCAATTGAAAAAGATCTTTTCCTCTGCCCCTGTTCTTCTCATACCTGATGTTACCAAACTGTTCTCCATTATGTCCAATGCCTCCCTCATCGCCACCAGTGTGGTCCTAATGCAAACCGATATCAATGGAGATCCACACCCCTGCACATACTTCTCCTGCACCTTTGGCTCCACAGAGTGGAATTATGACATCTATGACCATGAACTCCTCACCGTCATCCTTGCCCTTGCGGAGTGGCATCAGTATCTGCAAGGAACTACCCACCCAGTCACTATTGTCACTGACCACAAAAACCTGTCCTACATCAAAAACCCTCATAAACTCTCCTGCCAACAAGCACACTGGTCACTCTTCCTCCAAGACTTCAATATCACCTGGCAGGTCATGCCCAGCACAAAGATGGGACCAGCAGACACACTCTCCCGCAAGGACCTTGTCGACACCTCCAACAACAACACTGATGCCTCCATCGTTCCTGATCCGGTTGTAATCAACACCCTTGATCTCACCCTTGCCCACCACATCCAAGCATCCTCCCTGACTGTTACAAACACATCCCAACGGACTTAGCATAATTTTTCATTGCCTTATCTTATCTTATCTAACAATCCACAGACATGTGACGCTTCGCTTTCACTCTTGTCACAGTCACCCCTGACGCCTTATCTTCTACCCTGTGCCCAGACACAGCCCTTATCTCTTATTTATAACATGAGGCAGTGCCTTATCATTCATGCACTTCTGATCTTCTATGCCTCATGTCTTCCTTTGATCCATGCCACATCCTCATGATATGCTTCTATGCTTCTCATGTTTCAGATCCATGTGGACACCGCATGTCACACTTTTCTTCTGATGCACATGAAATGCCTCATGTTTATGCTTCCATTCCACACAGCCCCATGGCTGTTCTCCTCATGATGATATATGCTGAAGCCGCATGTTATGGACATATATAGCTATGTATCAGTAGATTCAGTACAAACATATACATACCCCTAGAAAGTATATAAAGGCCCAGAGCCAGCCAGAGGACCTCAGTTTGTCCTCTTGGTTTTCCCCCTTCAACAGAGAGCCAGTCTTCATACTCCCCTCTGTCTTGTTTGAGCAGCCTATAGCAGCACCAATTGTTGTTGGGTTGTTTCACTGACTGACCTCCTTGTCCTTAAAGCCATTCGCAGTGTCTAAAAAGGCTCACCCCTCTTCCCTCACTCCACACTCGACAATTGGACGTTTGACACTGGGCACCTATATTATAAAGATCGCCTATATATTCCCCCCACCAACTGTTCTGCCCTTCTCCATGCACTTCATGACTCCCCCACCACAGGCCATGCTGGCCATTTTCGCACCAAAGCCCTCATAGAATGCGATTACTGATGGCCCAGACTTGCCACTTTTGTCAATTCCTTCATTGCTGGTTGCGCCATATGCCAATTGTTCAAGGTTAACACCCATTCCACTGTACTGCCCCTATTCCCCATCACCTCTACCTCTGTTCTCCCATTTAAACAGCTATCTATGGATCTTATCATGGACCTCCCTCCTGCTCGTGGCCATGATTCTTTGTTGGTCGTGGTTGACCAAGGCCTTTTGAAGGGGGTAATTTTATGCCCTTGTTTCAAAACTATCAATGCCCAGGAGCTAGTCTCCCTCTTTTTCCTCCACGTCTTCAAATGCTTTGGACTCCATGACTCCATCATCTTTGACTGTGGGCTGCAATTCACCTCCACATTTGCCAAAGAACTTGCTTACCTCTTACACTATAATGTCCACCTCTCCACCGCCTATTACCCCCAAACTGATGGCCAAACGGAATGGACCAACCAGGAAATCAAGACCTACCTATGGATCTTCTGCAGCAACAACCCCATGTCCTGGCCTGACCTCCTCACCACTGCCAAATTCCACCATAACTCCATGCCCCACAGCTCTACCAAAGTTTCCCCATTTTCCCTCCTCTTAGGCTATGAACCCCATTCCTATCCCCCTCTCGGAAAGACATTCCTTCCTGCCCTGGAAAAATATCTCATACTTCTCAATAAAGCCTGTGATGATGCACTGGCTGCACACGACTCTGCCCATCAGATCATGGCTGAGTGCACCACCTGACACTTCTCCCTCTGGAAAGTCGGAGATAAGGTCTGGCTAGAGGCCTCCAATCTCCACATCGCATACCCCTCTCAGAAGCTCTTGCCCAAACACTTAGGCCCATTTGAAATCTCTCAGGTACTATCTCCCCTCGTGTATCACCTCCAACTGCTGCCCACTTGGAAAATACATGATGTCTTCCACACCTCACTCTTATTGTCCTATCGTGAAACCTCCGCCTTCAGTCCCAACTTCACACAACCATCGCCGGATCTAGTCGGATCAGAGGAAGAGTATGAGGTTGACAAGATTGTGTCTCATTGGGGCATGCTGGGACACTACAAGTACCTGACCGCATGAAAAGGCTATCTGTTGTTGGAAAACACCTGGGAACCTGAGTCTAACCTCTGCCATGCCCCTGATATCCTGTCTGCTTATAAACAGACCCAAAATTTGTCCTAAGACATACCCACCCATTCCCACAGTATATGCCCCTTCACTATGTCCTCATCCTCCTCTACCTCTTCCAACTCCTCTCACCTTGCCTCACCGATTCACCTTCACCCCATGTTCCCAGCCCACTTACCAGTTTGCTTTTTACACCTCCTCTACAACACAATTCTCACTGACAGCCACCTCCTTGGTATTATTAAATGCTAACTCCCCTTCATCCTCAATGAAGTATCTCAGGAACTCGTTCATCTCTTCCTAGATGTATCCACCACCCAGGTGTACCATGGTCAAGCTGCTCCTAGTGACCTCCCTGCAGCATTCAGCGCCCCCATGTGCCTCCTCATTAATAATGCCCCCACATGCATCCTTATCATACTTCACCTCCATGGGTTCACAAACTTTGTAGAACATATCCCTGCCCATGACATTTACACCACCTTTCACTGTATTTTCTTATGCATGTCTCCAGAAGAGTGCACTTGTTATGCCCGTTCTGCCTTAATGCCATCCCCTCCACCCATCCCAATCCCTGCCCCTGTCTTCTCTGCTCCCGTCAACCTCACCTCTATCTCCACTCTGCCACCTCCCATGTCCCTCCTCACCTGCATGTCTTTGCCGGTCCTCTCTGAGACTTTCACAGCCATAGATCCCCCTGCCATAGACCTTTTCAATGGTAGCTGATGCAACGACAATAATGTCCAGACTATCCATACCTGGATGGCATACACTAAAGCTGGCAATGTATTCTCCTCCCCCTTGCATGTAGTCTGTTACGCTTGACCCAGGCAGGGGCAGGTGTAGTCTTGTGAGACCTGAGGAGCAGGGACGAAGGGCGAGGGGTCCTTGAGATTTCCTAATGACAGACATCTGTTGCGATACGCAGGGAGACAGAGGGGCCTTGGGGTTGCCAAGGGTTCAAAGGACAAAGAGGTGTTGTACTATGACAATGGTTGAAGCAACACAGAGGCTACTCTGAAGTAAGCCTAAGACTTAGTGGAGACAAGGCCCAAGCTCAGCTTGGGAATGGAACAGGAATGCACTTGGATTCAGGTGGAAGTACAAGAAAGACAAGCATGGGGAACTAGAGTACAGGAATGGCAGGTTTAAATATGAAGGGAAACAGAAGATGACATAAGCAGGCATAGAAGGTCATGGAATGTTATGGAATGTTCATGATGAAGTGTCTGTGATAAGAGATAAGCAAGGGCGAATGGAAGGAAGCCAGTTAGCATGCAAATGGCTATTGGAGGATAGGGAATATGGGCAAGGTAGTAACTGGCTGAAGGAAATGAGCATCCGACACATTGCTGGAATGGACTAGGAAATACAAGGACAACAACCGTAGTGAAGAAAGAAAAGAATCATAACATTACCCCCCAGTTATGGTCGAAGTACTGATGGAGAACCTAATCAAGATGACGGTTGACACCGCCAGGGGAGCTGCAGATGTTGGTGCACACATTGTCACTCCAGTCATTCTCATAGTCACTGCAGGTGTAGGAAGGAGGAGATGGAGAATGTGGAGGAGGGACAGGGAGAGGATGACGTCCACCAGAGGACATTCGAGCTGAGCGATGAGGATGAGTGGGGCCAGAGGAACAAGTGGATGTGGTGGATTGGCTGGAATTGGAAGAGGAGCGGGGAGTAGATGGATGACAGAGTGGGCAATGCTGCTGGATGTGACCCAGGGCCCAAGTGTAACAGAATGGACATTGATAAATGGGGCAATGAGGTCAGGTGTGACCAAGGCAGCGGCAATTAAAACAAGCTTCATCATAGCGAGGGTGGGCTGAGGTGAGGGGGATCATCCCATGTCCTCCAGTGTGGATGGCTTCAGCACGATTGAGAGTGATGACCTCGGCAGGAGTTAGCTCAGTGGAGGAGGTGGACAGAGTGGACGGGGGGTAAGGAGCGCGGGTTAAAGCTAGGGGGTGTTGGCTGTGGGCAGCCAGTTCACAGACGTATCGGTCAACTTCATGGAGGAATTCCCCAAAGCCCATCTGAAAAGCTAAGACAGTGAGGTCACCTTGGAGATTGTTACGCAACATGGCAGTGAGGGTGCAGACCCAATGTGGGACTGATCTATTGGAGGTGTTGGCAAGAACTGACAGGCGTTCAACCTGTAGGTGAGCTCGGTAAAGAGCAAGGAGGGGTGAGCCCATGTTATGATAGGCCCGGGTAGGGACTAGCGTAGTCTTGAAGGACCTGAAGGACCAAGCGGGAGGGGGACGAAGGGCAAGGTGTCCTAGGGATTTCCTAGAGACGGACGACTGTTGCGATACGCAGGGAGTCGAAGGACCTCAAGGATGTTGAGGTAACAAGGGGGCAAAGTGGTGTTGCGCAATGACGACGGTCGAAGCAACACAGAGACCAATCAGGAGAGGGTCTGGGACTCAGAAGGGACAAGGCCTTAGCACAGCTAAGGAGCAAGACAAAGGGGTGCTTGGATTCAGGTAGATGTACAAGAAAGACAAGCATGAGAGATAAAAGTACAGGAAGTGGTGGTTTATATATGAAGAGGGAAAGGGATGACATAAGTGGAGAAGGAAGGTCATGGAACGTGATGGAATGTTCATGACAAAGCGTCTAAGATAAGAAATAAGTGGAGCGAATGGGAATAGGCCGGTTAGTGTGCAAATGGCTATTGGAGGATAAGGGAAATGGGTATGGTGGTAACCGGCCGAAGGAAAAGAGCGTCCAACGCATCGCTGTGGTAGGCTAAGTAGTACACGGGGACAAGCGTAACAAGTGAGGAAAAGGGTGAATCGTAACA
>JBBPTZ010001147.1:0-11392 GCA_038094315.1 Phylloporus cf. tubipes
TGCTGTTGTTTTGTTCTTGCCACCATTGTTTTATTCTTGTCGTCGTTTTGTTCTACTCTCAGAGTCTAGTTAATAACCATGGTATTGATGGTAAGTCCAAGCTTGTTTGTACGCTTCTACGAATGAAGGATTAGGCTATCTAATATATGTTGCAGAACTCCAATCCGTTGTCATCAGCCTTTGCCCAGTGCTCTGGTAAGAGAGCTATATGATGACAGGTGATAATGGCTGAGGTGTTCATGATCCGGTATGGTTACTTCTGTTGATTGCATACTGAATGATTGATAGTCCGTGACTGTTGTTTCAATGTCAAGTGCTCCTGTGAGTGTGCTGTATGTTGAGATTGCGTATGTCCCGTCTGTGATTTGTACTGATGGATGTTGGACTTGGGTAGTGATGGGTATGACTGCTATGGTATTGTTTTCGGTGCTGGAATCTTCAGAGATTACAGGTAGTTTTGAGCTTGTTCCGTATTGCTTGTGTTGGTAAAGTCCTGTAATTACATCAGTTCTATTGAGGATGGGTATAAATGTTCACATACCAAGTCGTGAAACAGCACGTGATGCTTGATGAACATGAGTAGATGCTACATCCTGACTGAGAATTCCATATTGTAAATGACTTGCAATACTTTTGGCCATGCACTCATCATAGTCTTGACCATGCATTACACCTCCAAGTAAGGTAAGACTGGTCCCATCCCGATTGATGTTTCGATATGCCTGCTCATTTCCATTTGTTGTTGTTGGAGAGGCTTTCCAAATGTTAGCAGGCATTAAGCTCATTGGGAAATATAGGGCTGGTATGACAAAATGAGCTGATTCTTTGTCAGCCAACCATGCTATAGGAATGCTTATTATATCTCTATCTTTAACTTGAGAACACATACCTTGAGCTTTTTTGCCCCCTCTTTTGATGACTTGAAGTATATGCTTGAAGTTTGGAAGCACCTCAAAAGATGATATACTTAGCATGGCTCTGTATGCATTTGGAGAAACAGCTGGCTTGATCTTTTGAACATTGCGTTGAAAATGAACTGTGCAAAGTCGATAGATTCGGCGAAGATGATCATAGGGATTTAAATCGCAAAGACAATGCTGGGGTTCATATCTGCAGGACATTTGATTACCTGCACAAAGTGCAACACAGAATTTGCCCAGACCTAAGGAATAATTAGTATAATTATATTCATATAGTCTTAACTCACCAATTGCTTGGCCCCAGTGTCCATCAGCTACAATAGACTGGATTCCATAACCAGACATGTAATGAAATGAGATTTGTAGTCCTGTGTCATTCTCTGCAACTTTGAAAATATGAGAGAATAGAATATGATGTGCTTCAGCTGACTCTGATGTTGTGAATGCATGGGCAACAACAACAGCTATTCATATCATTAATGCATGTAATTTCAAGGATAATAATAGCTTACACCACATGTGATTGCTATCCCATGTTTCAATTTCAAACTCTTCCCAGTGTCCATTGACACACTTGAATGACATGTCAATAGATAGGCGTGTTGCACACATTAGCTGGTGTGACATGGTGGGTGACATGCAAACAACAAGCTGGAACTTGCCACCTCTTGTTTCATGAGTTTTGGCACATCGAACATAGTGCTGAGAATCATCAAGTGAATTGCTAATCAACGGAACAACACCTGCCATTAGAAATTAGTTAATGGTACTTGCATAAAGGCAGGATGGACATACCATCAAATCCTGTTCCATGTGGAAACTTCTCAATGCGGATATCACTGATATGGCACCATAAATAATCAAGGTTTGTGAGTGATGAATGAAGATCGGATAAGCTTGGAGTTCGACTGGACTCCCAGCCAAGTAAATCCCACAGTCCGTGGATAAATCCAGAGTCAAGCATTACACATCGTGGTGTTGCATCAGCCAGGCGCCATCCCATGTCATATAGCAGTCTCCTTAGATCGTCATATAGCATGGGCGGTAACTTGACAGGTGCTGGTGGTGTGTGAGAATGCGGATTTCGACAAACAACGACGATACGAGGACAGGCATGAAGATCATTGGGTGTGTACACATAGAATTTGGCCTTGCACTGTGTGGGTTCCCAAGGAAGAAGGTCTCCCCGGGTGAGTGAGCCATCAGCATAGCGATGCCAATGAGCTGAGTATCTATTAATAATATGAAGAGCAAGGAAAATGAGCTATGTACGACAAAGTTGCTTTTGCTGTGATTGTGGGGCAGTGAATGTGCACAGCACACGCAGACCATAGCCTTCTTGCATGGCAGCAATTTCACATTGCGTGATCTTGTGTGCATCATTCTCCAATAGCGCACACAAGTACTTGATGTCATACTCCTGCAGGTTTCGTAGGATTAGATGTGCATGCTGATCTTGTGTATGATATTGACAACTGTGATCATATCAGTTCACTTGTAGGCTGAACAATGAACATCATATGAAATAATATAATGATTGAAGCGATTGCGTTGCATCACGAGCTTTCCTTTGCACTCGTTTTTACTGTCATCTGGATATTTCTGCCGACTTCGATGAGCCTGTTTGTTATGATTCATTCTTTTCTTCCTTGTTACGCTTGTCTCCATGTATTACTCAGTCCATCTCAGCGACGCATTGGACGCTCATCTCTCTTTGGCTGGTTATTACTATACCCGTATCCCTATCCTCCAATAGCCATTTGCACACTAACCGGCCTCTTTCCATTCGCTCCACTTATCCTGTGTCATAGACGCTTTGTCATGAACGTTCCATCACGTTCCATGACCTTCCTTCCCCGCTTATGTCATCTTTCTTCCTCTTGGTATATAAACCTGCCATTCCTGTACTTTTACTTCTCATGCTTGTCTTTTTTGTACATCCACCTGAATCCAAGCGCCCTCTTGCCTTGCTCCCCTTAGCCGTGCTAAGGCCTTGCTCTCTAAGTCTTAGGTCACCTTCTGATAGACCTCTGTGTTGCTTCGACTGTCGTCGTTGCGTAACACCACTTCGTCTCTCGTCACCTCAACACCCTTGAGGTTCCCCAACTCCCTGCGTATCGCAACAGTCACCTGTCGCTAGGAAATCCCTAGGACACTTCACCCCTCGCCCCCTCGTCCTCGCTTGGTCCTCAGGTCCTTCAAGACTATGCTAGTCCCTACCCAGGGCCTATCGTAACACTGTTCAATTAACGTGGCAGCACCAGGCAGAAGTGTGCTTGACCCACAACTACCGTCCAGCTCAGGCTCAGTGTTGGAATTAGACTCCTCATTTGGCATTGTCTCGGTGTCGAGGGTAGCTCGAAATGAACACCCATGCTCAGTGAGGGAACAGAAGAGGCCAAGCATCTTCATGAAGACCTCAGCCTTGGCATTGTTGACCCATACAGGCAGAACGAGCTGGGTGCCAACCTGTTCCCGGTTCATATACCAGTGCGCCAAACTGGCCTGTGGCGTCTGACTGTGGGATGAGCAAACCTTGAGGCCTCGGCCTGTCATGCAATTAGCGTGTGGTTGGCAGAGTTGAAAGGGATACTTATATGACCAAAAGTGGCATTTACAGAGAATGCGCTCACCATTGACATTGGTCAAGAGGCTACAATAGACATCTGACCGCCTGCCATGGTCATCACCCAGCGAGTATTGAAAGTTTGATTGCGGCAGCTTGAAATTGTTTGGATCAACAGGAAAGAGATGTGCGACAGTGTCATATGCCGCTTTCTACAAGTCCAACTCCGGTCTCCGCTCCTCAACTCCACACCAACTCCGGTGTGAGTTCTCCTATCCTCTGGTCACCTGACCCTCGGACCATTTCCGTTACTCATATGTATATCCTTGTTCTCACTTACTCCGTTTGTATTAGTTTCGCTTCTTGTTCCTTCCGATAGACCTGTGCTTTGCACAGCTCCGGTACTCTGGTATATACGTTCCCGTCTTACTCATTCCCTTGTTCCGTCTTACTAACATTTGTAATACTCCGGTAATCCTCCGTTCCGGCTTATGAATCCGGTGCAACTCCGTTAGTATATAAACTCTGTAAATTCGTTGTAGATACTTCAGTTTGAATATTGATTTAACTACCTCCTGTTCTCCCGCACTTGAGTCTCCAGACTCTCTTTTCTGACCTCCGACTCCAAGGACCGCAAGTACAAGGGTGTGACACATAAGTCCTGCGCCAAGAGTCCTCGCCCCTCTCCGACTCGCCCTGTACCCCTCAGTACCTCCGACACTCCGACACTCTGGACTTCCCCCCAGGAGGATCCGAGTTTAACAGACAGCATGATCGTCAGAGTCTCCAGTTTGTGGGTATTCAACAATGACGCCAGGATCGTGGATGATGATTTGGTGCACTGTAAGTTTGGGGTTGATCCGGTGGAGCCGCTGGTTGATCTCATCTTGAGTGAATGCATGTGCAGGCGGTGGGATGTATCAGGAAGCAGAGACAGCGACAGAGGGATAGCGAGGGATTGAAGGAGTGGGAGAGCGAGAGGACAGCCACGAGGACGAACGAGAAACGAGAGACTTGATGTCTGGAGAGAGCCCAGCTTCTTCCAGAATCACTCGTGCTTGCGCAAGTGCAGTGCGCTGATGACTGGAGAAGTCCATCAGGGAGTTGCCTCCTGGAGAGTTCACAAGAACGACGTACCGTTTAAATAGTGAGCTGGGCCGTTGCAGTACAGCGGTGAGTATTCAGTAGGGCAATAGTGAGGGCTTCAGCGCACGGGCCAGTGTCACACAGCTATGTCACACGTAATGTTCACACCCACTTTCACCACCACGCATTACCAGTATTCTACTCCACTCCCATCATCGCCAGCACCGCCAACTTACATCAGAATGCATGTGGCCCACCAGGGCCAAGGAGCATGCTGCAGGTCTACACCAGGTGAGTATGTTCATCACCTCAGGAGTTCGTTTACTTATGCCATGTACCAGACCGTTTTTTTTTACCTGACTCTCTATCTGCACCGAAATGACCACCGCCCTCCTGTCGACAGGCTTTATTGTAGCCGTGCTAGTCCTCATCTATTCGGATCAGAGATGATACAGGTAAGTTTCTCGCCCTCATCCTTGAGTCGTGCTGACCCTTTCGGCTTGAACATGCATTAGCGGTGCCACCCGTCACTACCGGATTGTTCGGAGCACCACTGCTCATCAGTCATTCTCACTGCCTTATTGCAAACCAAACACCTGTTGGCCACCCTTGCTGCCCCTTCCTAGCCTAAAGTATGATACCTGCTGCTGCCGTGCATTACTGCTCATCCATACTGTTCATCAGTACTCACCATTTCATTTTGAGTTCGAACACCTGATGGCCACTTTTCCCATTTCTTTTCACACCAGGGCGCTTGTTATCTGCCACCACTATTTCATGGATTAGAGGTATATAGATCTTGGGAACACGACCCACACTGGTGATAGTCTTGTCGTTGTACATATAGTTCACAGTATTTGGGTAGCTATATACAAGAGTTTATCTACAACGACTGGAATAGAGTGGGTGAGAAGCCTGAGACTTTTGTCCCGAAATTGCATACCTAGGGAAGGGTTGCAAAGTGAGAGGCAGGAAGTTCGGGTGGTGTGAAATTATCCAAGATACAATGCAGCGAGTATTAATGGTGATAATTAGGGTAGAATCATCAAGCTTAGCTGCAACAAGCTGGAGAATGGGACAGGTAAATCGAAGATGGAGGAGCAGACAAGGCCACAGCACCGTTGGCTTGGTCCATAGTCTGTGATAGGGATGGGTCGAAGAAGGGTGGTGAGCGCTGGACAAGGCACAGAACGGAGCGTGGTGCTCACAGAGAAAGACTCGCACATCTCCTTTTACGGCTAGCAAAGGCCAGCAGGAGGGGAACAGGCGAGAAGGTCGGTCATCAAGAGTGATGGGATGCGTCAAAAAGAAGAAAGAGGGTGGTGAGTGCTAGACGAGGCATGGAGTGAAGTGTGGTGCTTACAGGGAAAGGCTCACACGCCTCGTTTTTTGGCTAGCAAAGGCCAGCAAGATGGTAACAGGCAGGAAGGTGGAGGGGCGTTCGATGGGAGGGCAGACAGAAGGGCAATGAATATATACCTTCAGTTTTTTTTTTTGCCGAGTGGTGTTTGAGGTCCTCAGGAAATTGGATCATCTCGGTGTTATTCCCTGACGCTGGACTTTAACTGTCATGCTGTCAAAGTGCGCCGTAATGGTAACAGGGCATGCAACACCCCTCTGAGAAAAAGGAACTTGACAAAGTGCCAAGTAGTACGGAATCTGATCGTGGGTCAGTTCTAAAGCAGGTTCAGCACCTCGGATAACTTACAAGATCCAGCACCGGGAATACCACCTTACAGTAACACGTCTTGTCAAAGGTGACCTGGACTTGAATACCACTCCAGTGATAGTTCGTTTGCTGCGCCATGGATGTAAAATCTTGCAGTTTAACCATCTGATGCCAAAAGTGGCAAGTTAGGTTCCGTCTCACCCTTTTGGAGTCCCTCTCCCTCTACTTACCCATACCAAAGGAAGTGTGTCCCTTGTCTGTACATTTAACTCATTTCTACGACCCTCTGGGTGGTTCTGTCAAGCTTGATGGTGTTCATATCTGTCACTAGAACATCAAGCGGTTGCGCTCACAATTTGGTCTTCTTTCTCAAAAACATACCCCTTTTTCGACAACAATCAGAGAAAATGTTACTTAACGGTGGTCCATACTGGGATTCTCTTGAAAACTCGATGGAATTATGTTGGGTAGTAGGGTGTTTTTAGCACACGATCGTGTCATGTCGTGCATGTGTTTGGCAGCTTGCACCTGGATCAAGAGATTATCCAATATCCGTCACATCAGCCCTGGTTATGGAGTGAATATGGTGTGCTTATTGATGAATCTATGACATTGACAGGGAGAAAAAACAAAATATAGAAAGAAGGAAGTGAGCCTTCAGTGATAAATAGGTCATAGCGTGCCATGGGTAAATCACAAGAAACAGGTACACCCTCAAGATGAGACTCAATGAGTTACAACTCCTGCATAACCTGCTTTGAAAACCATGTTATGTACTCAGCCTTGGGTAGTATGACGGGAACTTGGATTTGTCCAAGGTTTCCAATTCCATTGTTTTCATTGAGTTTTAATTGCATAAAATTGCGAAATGTCCCAGGTCAGACAAGCCAGATGTGTGGTTTGCGGATGAAGTCATGTATGATGGCCTGAGCAACAGTACTATTTACTGTCTTTTTTGGCTAAGTTGGCTGCACAGGAATTCCACTTGAACATGTATCCATCCCCAGTTGTCTCATAGCACCTCAACACACTGCTGGAATTCCAAAATAAACATAGGTTATTGCTCACAAACTACTGTAGAATGTATCCCAAGACAACCAGTACTAAAATTCAGACATTTGAAATCCCGGCATCTTCGAATATGGCCACTGGTCACTTGTGAACACATACTGAGGTCTCCTGTGAGTCAAATGGTGTTGTTTCCGCCAAATTCCGGTTGTGTGTTGAGGTGTTACAAGTTGACTGGTGTTGATGCATGTTCAAGTGAAAATTCCTGTGTGGCCAACTGACCTGAAAAAGACAGTAATTGTGATAGTTTCTTGAGAATATGTTCTGGTGCAAATGAAAGATTGGTAGCTGTGGGCCAATGTGAAATGTGTCACATAAGTAACCAACAGACACAAACTAAACTGCCTCACATTGGTCCTTGATGAGCTCAATGAAAAACCAACCATGGCAGGGATGAGTTGGTTATCAACTACCAAGGTCCAACTAATGACTGTTACGATTTGCCCCTTTTCTCGCTTCTTTCTTCTCACGGACACCATCTCTTTTCTTCTATGATGACCCACTTCCCAAACATCAGCCAATTACTCACCACTTACTAGTCATCATTTCCCTTCATCTAGTAGTGTTTTTCTCTCATCATTAGTCATACTTCTTTGATGTTGTTCTACAATGTTCCTTTCCTATCTCTACGATAACTTCCTTTTCCACACTTGGTCCATGCACTGTTCTCGTTCCCTTAAATACTGGTCGCACGCACATGTACACACTAAGCTATTTCTCCTTGACAATACATCAAGTTGATTGCTTACTTCAAGTTCATCTCGTCGTTTGCCTAGCCGTTCTCCTTGACTCCTCCTTCTCCCTCAAGACAACCTCCTTTTTCCTAGCTCTAGTCAGGCTTACACCTCTAGACCCCTCCAAGTCCAGTCAAGCTTACACTTCTGACAATGTTATCATGCCAGTCAAGGCTACGCTCACCCCTACACGGGTTAAGCATAACAAAAGAAAGTTCCTCCCCAAATACCTATCCCAGTTCAAACTCAAAGTCGTCAAAGCTGAACTCAACAAAACCACCCACACCTCCACCATCATTACTTACCTCCAGGCTGGAATTCCCTCCTGGCTTATGGACCGCATATGTACCCTCAATACTTTCCCCACCACAGTCACCACATGGTACACAAAGATTGACCTCTTTATATGGAAGAAGAACCATGCTGCCCAAGTCGCTAAACAGCGATCTCACTCTACTACCTCATCCTTCCACCCTTGCACTCATAACCACACCATTCAAAAAGATCCCAACACCATGGATGTAGACTGCCTCACTCGCCTCACACCTGAAGAATGCACTAAGTGCATCAAAGAAGGCCTTTGCCTTCAATGCCACAAAAAGGGCCACTTTGCCCAAGAATGCCCCAGAACCACCCCTCCCATTCTCCCACAATGCTCTAACCTTCGTCCACCTGCCAAAAAGGTAGGAACTGTTGAAGCCACTATGGCTTCCATCCAGGAACTCAATGAAGAAGAAGTTGTCATCGGATGACTCTCTACCAACTTGGACTCTGCTCTCGCCAAGTACCAACAGGATTTTTAGAAAGGAAGCACTCCCTGATGCAAGTAGCTTCCATACACAATGTAACTGTATCTCAGACTGAATCAAAACCTCACTTTTTATACATCCTGATTCAACTCATCACCTCTGAGAACACCCTCAAAGTTGTCAAAACCACCACTCTCTTGGATAGCAGTGCCCAGATCTGCTGCATTGACTGGGACTTTGTCAAATACAACCGCATTCCCACCAAGAAACTTCCCTCCCCCTTTCTCATCTGAAATACCAATAAATCCACCAACATGGAATGCTGATATGAAGCAATCCTCTTTGTTAAGATCGGCGACATAACCCAGAAAATCCGCTTCTATGTCATGAATGGCGGAAAGGAAAATGTTATCCTCAGACACCCCTGGTTTGCTGCTACCAACCCCAGCATCAACTGGAAGAAAGGCACCGTCACCATTGACCCAGCAAGGGATTGATCCCTGGACCTCTCCTTCTCTCACCTTGCTGCCCATGCCTCCCACCTATCCAAGAACTCCCGACCTACCCCCCCCGCTCCCAAACCCCGGATTTCCAAACACACCTCCCTCGACTTCCAAGAGATGGAAGGCCTCTGCCAATATCTCAATGCTGAACTACCAGAATGGTTCATGGAAAGAGCCCATTTTGTCTACACTATCAACTGCATTGAACGGTATGGATCCCGCTTTGCCAACCCCCAACTCATGGCCATGGTGTGAAAGATCACCACCTTGACTCTCCTTACCCAAGAAGCGGCATTCTCCAAGCTGAAACCTACCCTCCCACCACAGTACTCTGAATATGTGTCTGTCTTTACCGATGATGCCAACACACCACTACCCCCGTCACAACCTTATGATCACGTGATCAATCTCACAGATTCCTTCGTCCCTAATATAGGGAAACTCTACCCCCTCTCCCCTGATGAACAACAAGCCACGGATGACTTCATTGACGAACACCTTAGTGTTACGATTCACCCCTTTCTCTGTTCTTCTCATGGACGCCATTTCCTTTTCTTTTACGATGACTCATTCCTTCCACATCGCCCAATTACTCACCATTTACTAGTCATCGTTTTCCCCCATCCAGTAGCATTTCTCCCTCTACTTAGTCATCTTTCTTCGACATTGTTCCACAACGTTCCCTTCCTATCTCGACAATAGCTTCCCCTTTTGACTATTGGCCCGTGCACAGTTTCCTTCACTTAAATACCAGTCGCACGCACATGTACTCTCTAAGCTATTTCTACTTGACCTATACATCAAGTTGATTGCCTACTATGAGTTCATCTCGTCGTTCGCCTAGCCGATCTCCTCGACTCTTTACCCTCAACGACCTCCCCTCATAACCTTGTCCTAGTCAGGCCAACGCCTCTAGGTATCTCCGCGTCTAGTCAAGCTTACGCTTCTATTGACATCGTCTCGCCTGTCAAGTCTACACTTGCCTCTATCTGAGTCAAGCGTAACATAAGGTAGTATCATCCAGTGAGTCAAGTGAGATGTGTTGTGACACTCCTGTCACCTATCGGCTAAGGGCATCTGCTTCATCCCCCCTTCCAGCAAGAGTCGTCTTGCTTCTTCACTTCTGTACTGGTGTAGTAGGCATAGTAATTCCAGTACCGTCATCTAGGATGTGGTCTCCGTCAGCTTTGTCTCCCTGCTCAGCAGGATCATCCTGCTCCATAACATCATCCAAAGGCAAGGTAGGCACGGTCGGGTGCATAGAACTGCTAGGGTGTGGCCTGCCGCTTTCCTGTGGGTTGGTAATGTGAGTGGCGGGGTTGGGAAGGTGAGTGTGGTAATGCTCGTTGTGAATATTGGACTGAGATGGAGTCGGATAGGAATTGCCCGAATGATGATGATGTGCCAACTCGTGGTCTCGTCAACTTCCCCGCTTGTCCTCTCGACGTCCTCGTTTCTTGCACGCCCTGTTCTCTCCGGATGCCTCCGCTTCATCGCGCCGTTGGTAAGGTTCCATTCCTCTGCCGTGTCGTCCCATCTGCCCTTGCTTTTGTCCTCCTCTGTCCTGCTTCTGATCCTCCCATCTAATAGCCCTGTCAAGGTAAATCTTGCCTAGACGCCGCAGGCGGGGGTTCTCGGGTATCTCTTTCTGGCGATGGTTGTCCCTGAAGAAGAAAGTCGGGGGTGGTTCTGCAAATCGGCAAGGCTCCCAGTATCCGTCGGAGCTGATCAACGAGAAGCGATATGGGTTATTGGGCTTGGCATTAAAGATGTGAGTGATGGTGTCGTACCCGAGCGGTTTTGGAAATGTGATCTGACTTGCGTCTACTTTGGTGCAGATCTGCAGGCTATATTCAAGGCAAAGTTTCAGCTGTGCATGCGAAACGTAGTGACAAGGGGCATTCCGTCCTTGTTCATAGAAGATGAAGTTGTCCCCTTCATATATGATATGTTCAGGGGTAGGGCTAGGCGACTGACGAGACATGCTTGAACAACCACAGACAGGATAAGGGTGGGTACCGCAGTCAAATGAACAAGCCCCGCTATATACCTGGGGGTCATCCAAGGAAGGCACACTTGGTCCATGCGGAAAGTACT
>JBBPTZ010001148.1:0-11387 GCA_038094315.1 Phylloporus cf. tubipes
CAAGCGTGTTGCTGATCATGTGATCGCATTCAGAGCGTGTGTTGTTCAAAAGCATTGTCTCAGTATACCCATATAACAGATTCTTCAAAATGATTCCTTGTTCTTGCAAGGTTCACTTTGCTTTGGATTGTAAGTGGCTACATATTCGCACAACTTCTGTTTCTCATGTTTAATAGCCAAAGTCTTCAGTTTATCGGACTCTAAATCTGTGTTCAACGTGTCCATGCCCTCTCTGACGCCATCTCTCAATTCCAAAATACCGCTTTCGGAATTGAAGATACCTTCACCACTGTTACGATTCGCTCTTTTCTTCCTTGTTACACTTGTCTTCATGTACTACTTAGCCCACCACTGCAATGCGTTGGACGCTCATTCCTTTCGACCGGTTACTCCCATACCTGTTTCCCTTATCTTCCAATAGCCATTTGCACGCTAACCGGTCTCTTTCCATTCGCTCCACTTATCTCCTAACTTAGACGCTTTGTCATGAATGTTCCATCACGTTCCATGACCTTCCTTTTCCCGCTTATGTCATCTTCCTTCCTCTTGGTATATAAACCTGCTGTTCCTGTACTTTTACTTCTCACACTTGTCTTTCTTGTACATCCACCTGAATCCCAGTGCCTCTTGTCTTACCCCTTAGCCGTGCTAAGGCCTCGTCTCTCTAAGTCTTAGGTCTTCTTCTGATAGACCTCTGTGTTGCTTCGACCGTCGTCATTGCGCAACACCACTTCGCCCTTTGTCACCTCAACACCCTTGAGGTTTCCCGACTCCCTGCGTATCGCAACAGTCACCCGTCACTAGGAATTCCCTAGGACACTTCGCCCCTCGTCCCTCGCCCTCACTTGGTCCTTCAGGTCCTTCAAGACTACGCTAGTCCCTACCCGGGCCTATCGTAACAACCACCACCTGAGGAGGAGACTCCTACGTCACCCCATATCCCCTCCAATATGGATATCCCACTCTCACAACTCGTCATTCTGAAGGTGACAAGGAAATACAAGATTCCAGACACGACACATCCTATAATGAATGAACCACATCCACCGGCCTCTGCACCCCCTCCCATCCCGTCAAATGTCATGGACATACCACTGTCACAGCTGGTTATTCCAAAGGTGACACGGAAGCACAAGATTCCCGACACAACATGTCCCATCGCCAACGAACCTCACCAACTGACCACCACGCCCTCTCCCATCCCTTTAAATGTCATGGAAATTCCACTCTCTCAGCTCGTCATTCCAAAGGCGACAAAGAAACAGAAGATCACCATGACGGTCAGCAGTGACCACGAATTCACGTCAGGCACCACTGACCTCTCCCAAACTATGGAAACAATGGAAGAAAAACAAGTCATCAGATTGAGGATACCACCACATCTCCAAAAAGGGAAAGCGAAATTGGATTCAAAAGGTATAGAATTTTGCCATTGTTGTACTCTTAAATCCGTTAACATGATCTAGTGGCAACATCAGTCAGAGAGAAGCAGCCAAGTGGCTCATTGGTCACTTTGAAAGGCCCATCGGTAATGGAAATGATGACCACTCTCACCATTGAAGATCCGAAAATAAAAAATATGGTGCAACGTCAACCAGAAATCTGCTTCACTTTCAAGACAAAAGTGGAACCTTCTGGACAATCATTGTCCAGTACAACTCATAAGTTTTGGATTGTCACAACACATTCTAGGATACTAACTGTACAGTAGGAAGGGTATCGAAATTCCCACCAATCCCCCCTGAAATTCTCAATAATGTAAATCAATGGTGAAATCCGACCACATGTGCACAACACATAGCAGAATTGAATGATGTAGGGGAGATTAGTGAGTGTTTCTCCTAAATTGTACTGGCCTATCATAATACTATTTATCGATACAGATAAGGAACAAATCCAAGCAGAGATGGATTGTTTGGAAGCAAATGGTCATACCTTGGAAAAGGAACTAATTCCATGTAAGTGTGAAACATGAATCGTTATTCAAAACTCAATGCTTCATAGATATTATGCTGAACAAATTAAAAACACCCCATGTCGCTGTCGGTGCATGAATGGATGATTGTTATGACATGCCACTTCAAGATGCAATGCAATCATACTGGAGCGACTTCATCAATTCCGCTAGGCAACATGTCCATGTTCAGGAGAAAATCAGGCATACAGTGGATACTTTGGAATGGATCCAGAAGATGAAAGAAAAGTATGACAAGTATTAGCTTAGAGTATGTGTTCTTACATGTGCAAAATGGTTAATCCGATCAGTCTCATTGGACCGTTTCATCAAATTCCATAATCTGAAGTCAACAATTTCATTGATGTGTGAACTAGTAATCCTTTAATCTGATAGTTACTAATGTAATATTCCAATGACATCTAATACAATATTGTCTACCAATCTATTAATCCAACATATGCTAATCTATAAATCTGATGCATTCTAATAGATCAATTTCATGTATCTGAATATGCTATGACAATGTGTATTAATCCATTACCTCAGCCTCTCCCCTTCACCTAATAATCCAGTAACACATCAAACAATCCGTAGGGTCATCCCATGTCATTGTTGGATAATCCGTTAATCCAATGTACATTAATAAATTCTCCCATCTTCATTCAATATTTACTAATCTGTTAATCTGACACATACTAATCCACATCCATACTATACTAATCAGTTACTCCAATGTGTACTAATCCATTGCTATGGCCATTACGCATCTACTTATGTATAATCCGGTACACCATCATACAATCTGTGTAAACAGAATGTTTAATTGTCTACTGATCCATCACTCTGAATTTCTCCAATTCATTATTACAATATCTACCAATCTGTTAATCTGATTTATTCTATTCCCTTAATCCAATGTATGCTAATCCATGAATCTGATGTGTGCTAATCCATGAATCCAACATATTGTAATCCGTTGATAGGATGTATTTACTAATCCATTAATCCAATGAATGCTAATCCATGAATCTGGCATATAGTAATCTGTTAATTCGATATATACTAATCCGTTGATAGAATATATGCTAATCCATTAATTCAATGTATGCTAATCCATGAATCTGGCATGTACTAATCCATTAATCCAATATATACTAATCCGTTATTCCGATGTATACTAATCCGTTATTCTGATGTATACTAATCCGTTGTAGAGATCTGACGCTTCCTATGGTTGAAAACTCCTATTTTAAACCTTGAGTCATCCTTTCCATGCATCAGGCTTCCAATGGATGTTCCATCTGGTCCCATCCAACCCTATCCAGTCCTATCCACTCATCCATCCACTCCCATCTGCTTCCTGGACCGTCCGGACCCCCATTTCCAGATTCTGGATCATCCATCTATGTCTTCCAGTCCAATGTTCAGTCCATCTGACTTGATGGTAGGTTATTATTCATCCATCCACCCATATTCTTTCGCAGTATTAGCTTTCCTAGTCCATATCCATCCATAGGTACCATTTGGAGTACCGGGTTTTTACTTGTTTTTACTTGTTACAGTTGTGGGTATGCCCAGACTATAAATTCCTGTATCCTATATGGTATATAGGGAGGAGAATCTTATTCAGCAACGTCCATCACCATCCTAAGTCATCCCATCAAAGTCCTCAGCCTTCTGCCCGCTCCGCTTTTCTTTTCTTTTGAGTCCCATCCATTGGAAGCCTGATGCATGGAAAGGATGACTTGAGGTTTAAAATAGGGGTTTTCAACCATAGGGAGTGTCAGATCCCTACACCGTTAATCTGATGTATGGTAATCCATGAATCTGACATATAGTAATCCATTGATAGGATGTATACTAATCTGTTAATCCAATATATACTAATCTGTTAATCCGATGTATGCTAATCCATGAACCTAACATATAGTGATCCGTTAACCTGATGAACGCTAATGCTGCAATCAGATGTATCCCACTTGTGTACTTCAATGTGTACCATCACTATTATATTACTCCAGGTCTTCTATTATAACGATCAATCCATTTATCTGTTAATAGTTTTACTACACATGCTACACAATCGCAAATACTGTAATACATAGTGTAAACGAATATGGTCACTACCGCTTTCTTCTTGGCATTCCCTTTGATGATTTAGCTTTGTTCCGGATTACCTTTTCAGGTGTAGGAACTGTTATGCTTGACCCGGGTAGGGGTGAGTGTAGACTTGACGGGCTTAGACGGCATCAGCAGAAGTGTAAGCTTGACTGGACGTGGAGGCTGCTAGAGGCATAAGCCTGACTAGAATGGAGCAAGAGAACATTGGGTGTGTTCGGACGAGTTGTTGAGGAGAGTGGCTAGGCGAACGACGAGACAAACTCGAGGTAGGCAATCAACTTGATGTATAGTCAAGTAGAAATAGCTTAGAGTGTACAGGTTAGTGCGAGCCATATTTAAAGGGAAGAAAAGAGTGCACGGACCACAAGTAAGAAAGGAAACTATTGTCGAGATAGGAATGGAATGTTAAGGAATAACGTCGAAGAAGTATGACTAATAGAGAGGGAGAAACGCTACTGGATGGAGGGAAACAATGACTAGTAAGTGATGAGTAATCGGCCGATGTGTAAGAAGTGAGTCATTGTAGAGGAAATGGAAATGGCGTTCATGAGAAGATAGAAAGAAAAGGGGTGAATCGTAACATTACCCCCCTATTATGTCCAAAGTAGCCACAAGGACTACTAGAAGTCATCAAGACTGCGTCCTCTGGGGGAGTCACACATGTTTGCGTGTGCCTCTGCATCATGGAAGTCATGATAGTTGCCATAGTCCGAGATGGGGTCGGCCGTGTCATCCTCAATGTCTTCAGCAGGTTGGGGAGTGAAGGGAGGGGTGGTGTTACGCTTGACTCGGGTGGAGGCGAGCGTAGACTTGGGTACGAGGACGATGTCGTTGGAAGCGTAAGCTTGACCAAGTACGAGGTGATCCAGAGGTGAAGACCTGACCGGAGGGACTTAGAGAGATTAGACGAGGGAGTTGAGGAGGTCGGCTAGGTGAACGACGAGACAGACTCGTAGTAGGCGATCAGCTTGGTGAATTCCCAAGTAGAAATAGCTTAAGTTACATGTGTGCGTGCGACCAGTATTTAAGGAGGAAGGAAACGCGCACGGACCAAAGATAAAAAAGGAAACTATCGTCGAGATAGGAAAAGAACGTTGTGGAACAACGTCGAAGAAAGGTGACTAAGGTGAGAGAGAAACGCTACTGGTGGAAGGAAAACGATGACGAGTAAGTGATGAGTCAATCGGCCGATGGGTGGGAAGGGAGTCATCGTAGAGGAAAAGGGAAATAGTGTCCAAGAAAGAAGGGGAAAATAGGGGTGAATCGTAACAGGTGGGAGGTCGTTGACCTAACAGCCTATGGGTTTCGGCGGAGGTCAATCCTCAATCAGGGAGGAAGGTGAATGGGGTGATCGTGGCTCCAGTATTGGATGGTTCTGGATGGACGGGAAGAGTAGAACCAAGAGATGTGTGGCGGGAACGGCAATTGGAAGAGGATGAGGATGAGGAATGGGAGGTTCTACAGTTTGGATGGCAGCGAAGAGGGCAACAACTTTGGGGGTGTCCAGGGGCCCAGGCGACGCAATGAGGGCATTGGTAGAGTTGGCAATTCTTCCTTTGATGACCTAAATGATGACATAGAAAGCACGTGTCTTCAAAACAGGCATGGGAGCAAGGAAGGATGGGGTTGGTTTGGGTGCGCATAAGTTCCGGAAGTTCCGGGTTAGGGCAGGGGCAGGGGTCTGTGGCTTGGCAGGCAGCAAGTTCTGCCTTAGTGAGGGGTCTGGAAGATGCAGAGGGGGTTGTGGGGTACGGTGTGTGGGGGTGGGGTGGGCGTATGGGAAGGGGGAGGCCAGGGGGTGGGGGAAGGGTGACCAAGGTGGAGGAGTGGGCTTGGAGTACTTGATCAATGTCTCTGCAAAGATTTATCATGGATAGCTGGTTCAGCACAGCAATGACGTGGTTCTTAAGTTGCACTAGGTTGGTGTGAGCGATGGTCACAGCTAGGGCCATGTTGGGGATGGAGGATTCTTCAGTCAGGGATAGAGCATAATCAAGGAAGGCTTTGATTGCCAAGGTGTGGCCATGAGTGCGGACCAGCTGGTCAAGGGGGGAGTCGGTGTCTAGGACTTGGTCAAGGTGGAGGGCGTAGCCGGGATCTGAGAGCATGAGGGAGAGAAGGACGTCATTGTCCTCAGAGACGTCGGCCAAGCGGTGACCGAAGACGGGGATGGTAATGTTGGCGAGGTCGGAGGTGTTACAATTCACCCCTTATTCTGCTCTCTTCTCATGGACACCGTCTCTTTTTCCTCTACAATGACTCCCTCTCTTCACATCGGCCGATTACTCATTACTTTCTCGTCATCGTTTCCTCCCATCCAGTAGCGTTTATCTCTCTTCGTTAGTCATAGATCTTCAACGTTGTTCTACAACGTTCCTTTCCTATCTCGATGATAGTCTCCCTTTTCATCCTTGGTCTGTGCGCATTCCCTTTCTCCTTAAATACTGGTCGCACGCACACATGTAACCTAAGCTATTTCTACTTGGCTATACATCAAGTTGATCGCCTACTTCAAGTCTATCTCATCGTTCACCTAGCTGATCTCCTCAACAACTCCCTTAGACTACCTTTCTACGTCCTTCCCGCTCAATCCTAGTCAGGCCCACACCTCTAGCACTCCCCACACCCAGCCAAGCCTCCGCTTCTGTCGACATCATCTACGCAAGTCAAGTCTACACTCGCCCCTACCCGGATCAAGTGTAATAGGAGGTAGAGGAGTAAGCGGGAGGGGCGGACATTTTGCTGGGTGTGTGGTGGAGTGGTAGAAGGCGAGTTAGTTGCATTTGGGGGAAAACACAGAACGGTGGGACTTCTTATAGTTTGTAAGGATTTCGAGGGCCGATTGGAGTTCCGCTTCGGGGAGCCAGGAGTCTTCTTCCGCGGAATATCCTTTCCAGCAGATCAGATAGTGGTGTGCCGACAGGTGGCCGCGATGTCATATGATGCGTTCTATTTTGAAGTATTCCTCACCTTCTATTAACTCTGGAGGTGGCTGAGGGAAGTTCCGGCCATGTACATTGTTTTTGTGATAGGGTAATAACAAGAAAGCATGAAACACGTTGTGGATCTTCCATGTTTGGGAAAGTCGGAGTTGGTATGTAATAGGGGATAGGACGGCTGTGATTGTGAAGGGGCCTTCACGTTTGGGAGCGAATTTGGGGTTTGCAACGGACCATTTGAGGTTTCTGGCTTCAAGCCAGACTCTGTCACCTTTGGCAAAGGGGGTAAAGCTGCGGAAGTTTCGAGCTTTCATGGTTTGACATGCGAGTTCATGGGCAGCCAGTGCCTCATTATGTGCGGCAGTGAGTATGCAGAGGTGATCTTCAACCACAGGGAGGTTAGTTTCCGTGATGATTGTGGGTAAGGAGCGGGGTTCGTATCCCATCATGAGATAGAACGGGGAGTTGCCGGTTATGGAGTGAGGGCGGTGATTGTGTGTGAATTCGGCGAGGGGAATGAACTGCGCCCAGGATGAAGGGTTGGTGCCACAGAAGATCTGAAGATATGTCTTGATCTCCTGGTTCACGTGTTCAGTTTTGCCATCAGTTTGGGGGTGGTAGGCGGTGGAGAGGGCGAGTTTGTAGCCCAGTATCCTACTGAGTTCTTTGGCAAAGGTGGAGGCAAACTGAGGGCCTCTGTCAGAGATGATTTTGTCGTAAAGACCAAAGCAGGAGTAGATTTTGGCGAGAAAAAGAGTGGCAATGCCTGACACATCAATGGTTTTCTTTGTAGGGCATAGAATTACCCCCTTAGTAAGCCCATGGTCGACCATGACCAAAAGGGTATCAAAGCCATTGGAGAGGGGGAGATCCATGATTAGATCGCATGAGATCTGTTGGAAGGGACGGGTGGTGGAGGAGGAGATGGGTGAGAGTGGGGGGTGTGTCGGGTGTGTGTTGGTTTTGTTTTGCTGGCAAATTGTGCAGCCTTCAACGTATTTTCGGATGAATGTGGCAAGTCCGGGCCACCAGAATTCGCTGGCAACGAGTTGTCGAGTTTTAAAATAGCCGGGATGGCCGGCAGTGGTGTGGTTGTGATGTCGTTGGACGATTGAGCGACGGAGATCTGAGGAGTCGGGGATATAGACCTGTCCTTGGTAGGTTAGGATTCCGGCATCAAATTGCCAGTCAGAGAGGCAGGAGCGGAACTGTGTGGGAACTTCACTGGGGAGAGAGTGAAGGGCTTGGAGGATGAGGGGATCGGATTTGGAAGATTGAGTGATCTTAGCGACCAGCTCAGTGTCGATGAGATTAACGAAGAGTTTGGGGGGGAGGAGGGTGATATCTTCGTTGTCAGTGTCCATGGTGGGGAAATGATCAGGGCGGCGTGAGAGGGCATCGGGTGTGCCTAACTGGGTACCAGGGACATGGGTGAACTTGAGGTCGAACTCAGAAAGGTCAAGGAGCCATCATGCTTGGCGACAGTTGAGTTTCTGGGGTTGGTGGAAGTAGGTGAGGTTTTGGTGGTCTGTGAAGACTTGGACTGGGGTGACGGCGCCTAGGAGGTAGTGGTGCCAGGTGGCAAGGGCTCTCATGACGGCGAGGAGTTCTCTGTCATAGATATCATAGTTACGTTCGGCAGATCCAAACGTCTGGGAGATGTAGGCGCAAGGGTGCCATTCTCCGTTAGAGTCATGTTGCAGGAGTATGCCTCCAGAGGCATGTTTGGAGGCGTCGGTGGCAATGGCAAAGGGTTGGGAGAGGTTGGGCATTCTGAGGACAGGTTCCGAGGTGAAGCAGTGTTTGAGTTGGTTAAACGTGTCTTGGCAGGGGGTGGACCAGGCCCAAGGTTGGTTTTTCTTGGTGAGGTTGAGGAGGGGGCGGGTGATGTCGGAGTAGTGGGGAACAAAGCGGTGGTAGAAGTTTGCAAATCCAAGAAAAGAGCAGTCGTCTTTGACACAGGCAGGAGTTGGCCATTTCACAATACCTGTGAGTTTGACGGGGTCCATGGGCGATTTCGCTGGGTTTGATGATCATGCCAAGGTATTCTACTTCCTTGGTGGAGAACGTGCACTTCTCCAACTTGAGGCAGAGTTGGAGTTCCTTCATTCGTTGAAGGACTTTCTTGGTTCATTCCTTGTGTTCAGCTTCATTGTCGGAGAAGATGAGAAGGCCGTCCATGTAAATGACGAGCCATCCCTCTATGATGAGGTCACAGAACGAGTCATTCATGAATCTTTGGAAGGTGGGGGGGGAATTGGTCATGCCAAAGAACATAACCGTGGGTTCGAAGAGTCCTCTGTGGGTAATGAAAGCAGCCTTCCATTGGTCGCCTTCCTTGATGCGGATGTTGTTGTAGCCCCATCGTACGTCGAATTTGGTAAAATGTTTAGCTCCTTGGAGCTTGTCGACGAGATCGGAGATGAGGGGGAGGGGGTAGGTGTCTTAGACTGTGTGTTCATTGAGGTACCTGTAGTCTTGACAGGGCCTGAGTTTGCTGTCCTTCTTTTTGACAAAGAAGAAGGGTGAGGCCTGGGGCAACTTGGAAGGGTGGATTTTTCTGGATTTAAGGTGTTCATCGATGAACTTGTCTGTGGCCTGATATTCGTCGGGGGAGAGGGGGTAGAGTTTCCCTACTTTAGGGACGAAGGATTCAGTGAGGTTGATCGCGTGATCATAAGGTCGTGATGGGGGGAGCGGGGTATTGGCATCGTCAGCAAAGACAGAAGCATATTCAGAGTATTGCGGGGGAAGGATAGGTTTCGGTTTGGAGAAGGTCGCTTCTTGGGCGAGGAGGGTGGAGGTGGTGATCTTTTGCACCATGGCTAAGAGTTGGGGGTTGGCAAAGCGGGATCCGCATCATTCAATGCGGTTGATGGTATAAACAAAACAGGCTCTTTCCACGAATCGTTCAGGTAGTTCAGTGTTGAGATAGCAGCATAGGCCTTCCATCTCTTGGGAGTCGAGGGAGGTATGTTTGGAAATCCAGGGTTTTGGAGTAGAGGGAGTGGGTCAGGAGTTCTTAGATAAGTGGGATGCACGGGCAGCGAGGTGGGAAAAAGAGAGGTCAAGGGACCGATCCCTTGCTGGGTCAATGGTGACAGTGCCTTTCTTCCAGTTGATGCTGGGGTTGGTAGCAGCGAACCAGGGGTGTCCAAGGATAATGTTTTCCTTTCCACCATTCATGATGTAGAAGCGGATTTTCTGGGTGATGTCGCCAATCTTTACAAAGAGGATGGCTTCGTATCGGCATTCCATGTTAGTGGTTTTGTTGGCATTTCGGATGAGGAAGGGGGAGGGGAGTTTCTTGGTGGGAACGCGGTTTCATTTGACAAAGTCCCAGTCGATGCAGCAGATCTGGGCGCTACTGTCCAAGAGGGCAGTGGTTTCAACGACTTTCAGGGTGTTCTCAGAAGTGATGAGTTGAATCGAAATGTACAAGGAATGAGGTTTTGATTCGATCTGAGATATGGTTACATTGTGTATGGAAGCTACTTGCATTGGGAAGCACTTCCTTTCTAAAAATCCTGTTGGTACTCGGCAAGGGCGGAGTCCAGGTTGGTGGAGAGTCGTCCAATGACGACTTCTTCTTTGTTGGTTTCTTGGATAGAAGCCATGGTGGCTTCGACGGTTCCTACCTTCTTGGCAGGTGGGCGGAGGTTGGAACATTGTGGAAGGGGGGGAGTGGTTCCAGGGCATTCTCGGGCAAAGTGGCCCTTTTTGTGGCATCAAAGGCAAAGGCCTTTCTTGATGCACTTTGTGTGTTCTTCAGGTGTGAGGTGGGTGAGACGATCTATGTCCATGGCGTTAGGGTCCTTCTGAGTGGCGTGGGTGTGGGGGTGGGGGTGGAAGGAGGACGTGGTAGAGTGGGATTGTTGTTTATCGATCTGGGCGGCATGGTTCCTTTTCCATATGAAGAGGTCAATTTTTTCATACCAGGTGGCGACGGTGGTGGGGAAGGTGTCAAGGGAGCACATGCGGTCCATGAGCCAGGAGGGGATTCCAGCTTGGAGGTAAGCGACGATGGTGGCAGTGTGGGTGGTTTCATCAAGTTCAGCTTCGACGACTTTGAGTTTGAACTGGGAGAGGTATTTAGGGAGGAACGAGTTGTCCCTTACTCTGGTATTGGCAAGCCAGGAGATGGCTTCTGCTTGAACATTCATACTCTTGAACATTTTATCGAAGTCTTTGATAAAGTCCTTGAACGTCCCAAAGGTGTTGTTGTCAAGGGCTTTCTGGGTGCGGACGAAGGCCCAAGTGAGGGTGGTTCCTTTCTTCATGTAGGACAAAGCGAATCTGATTCATTTGTTGTCATCGTCATAGACTTTTCCATTGATAAGGAGGTAAAGGTGAATGGAGGTGAGCCATTG
>JBBPTZ010001149.1:0-11373 GCA_038094315.1 Phylloporus cf. tubipes
ACAGTCCTAAGCCTTCCAGACCCTTCTCTCTCTACCCAGCTTGTAGGCAAGAGATTCTACTGACATCAGCGACTTCACATATGACTATCTGCCCTAGTACTGGCTGGACCCCTGTGGAAGAGTCCTGCACTAGCCTCTAAAGCTTGAGGAGTGCATGGACAGTGGGTGTGAGCACACCCAGTTGGGGAATGACTCCTAAGCATCATCTTTCTACTTTTGTTCTCTTCTGCTACCCTTGGGACGAACCTTTCATACCCTTCCACCTTAACCCTTGCTACTGACTGGGTTGGACTATCCTTTTTATCCACCCACAGGACCTAGGTGTTTTCTACAGCATGGAGGAGAGTGGAACAGTTGGCAGGTGGGACATACATGCAGCCTTTGTAGTACAGGTGGCTGGAATCAAATGTCCAGTCATCAAGTGTGGAGTGAGGGAAGAGGAAGGAGCCCTCTTGGACATTACAGATGGCTCTGAGGATGAGGAGGTTGGTCAAAGAGGAGGACTGTATGTGTCAGGCGAGGGTAAGATTGAGGGCATTGATAACAATGGGATCAGGGACAATGGAGGTGTCCATGTTATTGGAGGAGGTATCAATGAGGTCTTTTTGAGAGTGTGTGTCTGCTGGTCCCATCTTGGTGCCTGGCATGATCTGCCAGACAATGTCAAAATCTTGTAGAAAAAGAGACCAGCAGGCTTGTTGGCAGGAGAGTTTATGAGGGTCCTTGACGTAGGAGAGGTTCTTATGGTCTGTGACTATGGTAACCAGGTGGGCCATGTCCTGGAGGTATTGGTGCCATTCTGCAAGAACAAGAATGACAGCAAGGAGTTCTCAATCATAGATGTCATAGTTGCGTTTTGCAGAACCAAGGGTGCAGAAGAAATATGTGCAAGGGTGGGGGTCTCCATTGATGTCAGCTTGCATAAGAACTGCTCCAGCTGTGATGAGGAAGGCATCCAACATGATGGAGAATGGTTTGATGATGTCAGGTATGAAAAGGACAGGAGTGGAGGAGAAGATAGACTTAAGCTGGTCAAAAGCATGTTGCTGAAAGCCCATTCAGGCACAGGGCTCATTCTTCCAGGTGAGGAGGTTCAGTGGGGCAATAATGTTAGAGAAATCCAAGATGAACTTCTGGTAAAAGTTTGCAAAGCCTATGAAAAAGTGAATACCTTTGACAGTGGAAGGAGGCTTTCAATCCTGGATAGCCTTTAGCTTGGTGAGGTCCATCTTGATCTTGCCTTGTCCAATGACAAAACTGAGGTACTCCATGTGGGAGGTTTTGAAGGAACATTTGGAGAGTTTGAGAGAAAGACTGTGTTTGCAAAGACACTGTAGGACACAGTGAGTCTGTTCATAATGGAGGGTGATGTTGTTCTTGGTGTGAATGCCGAGGTCATCCATGTAGATCTTTAGCCACTTTTCTCCAATCATGTTGGCAAAGATATTGTTCATGAAGGCTTGAAAAGTGGGGGGAGCATTGTTGAGACCAAAGAACATAACTGTGGGTTTGAAGAGACCAAGTGGTGTAATAAATGCAGCTTTCCATTGGTTTTCTTTGTGGATGCAGATGTTGTTGTATCCCCAGTGAATGTCAAACTTAGTGAAAAGCATAGACTCTTTCATGTTGTTAATAAGTTCTGGAATAAGGGGAAGTGGGTAGGTGTTGTGAATGATGTGAGAGTTTAGGTAATGGTAGTCCTGGCAGAAGCAAAGGGATCCATCCTTCTTGGATACAAAAAAGAACAGAGATACCTGGGGGATTTAGATGGGACAATTTGTCCAGTCTTCAGGTGTTCCTCAACAAAGGCTTTGCAGGCTTTGTGTTTGGTGGGGTTCAGCAGGTAGACTTTGGCAATCTTGGGGATGAAGGAGAGTTTGAGTTCAATGGTGTGATCATAGGAGCAATGTGGAGGGAGCTTTTTATGAGTCTTTTCTGAGAAGACATTGGCAAAGTCCTGGCACCATTTCAGGATCTCCTGCTTCTTAGGGGCATTCTCCTGGGCAAGCTGGATGGAGATGGTGATCTTGTTGATTTCAACAGAAGGGGAGTAACGCTGGTCGTAGAGTTTGAAGATCTCTTGGTTAATATCTAATCCTAGATATTGGACGAGGTAACACTATGGGGTGTAGAGTTCATCATTGATGGGGCAGGGGTTGCAAGGGAGGGTGATGTGATTGGCTGCCCAGTCAATATGGGGGTTCCATTTCTGGAGTCATGGCATCCTGAGTATGATCTGTCATCATCTGAGACTTAGGACAATGAGTTCCTCTTTGTCATCAGTGGAAGGGAACTTGAGAGTGATCCAGGTCTTCCATCGGATTGTTCCCTTGGTGTTTGTGGTTCTGTCCATGTTGTGAGTGATGATTGGCTGGGGAAGGCATTGTAAGGGGAAGTCAACTTGTGTGAGAAGACTGATGTCAATGAAGTTTCTGGTGGGACCAGAATCTATGAGGGTGAAGGTGTTGACAGTTTTTTCTAGTGCTTGTAACTTTACTGGGATGAGGAGTGTTCATTTATTTGGTAAAGCTACTAGTACATTGGAAATAAAGAGGAAAAAAGACATTGATGCAGCTTCCCATTCTAAAAATCTGACATAGTGATGGTGGTGATGGAGGTGTCTTCTTCGGGTGTTTCCTTAAAGCAGACTTTGAGGATCTGGAGGACTTCATTCTCATTTTTTCCCTGAGTCTTCAGGGTATTGACATATGCATCGATGATGGAGGGGGTGGCAGAGGTGGATGTGACAGGGGCAGTGGGGGCAGGGGTGGTCTCAATGTTGTGAATGTTCTAGGGGTGGCAAGGGGGAACAGGTGCTGGAGTGCTCAAGGTACTATGGCACTGTCCAGCATTGTGTTCTTTTTTGCGGCAGTGAAAGCAGAGGCCTTCTTTGATGCATTTAGTATGTTCAGTAGGGGTAAGCTTGTTGAGTTGGATAACATTGATGTTCATGGCATTTGGGTCAGGGGTGGAACAATGTTGGACTAGGGAGGGGGTGGTGTGACCCTTTATGAGTGCATTCATATGTTCAAGGTGGGTATGGAAAGCTTTGGCCTTGGCAATCCAGTTAGTGATGGTGGTAGAGGTTTTCTTGATGCCTAGAATGAGCAAAGAGATGCAAGAGTCAAGCCCCAATGAGAAGATGTCAATAAGGGTTTCTTGGTCCATCATTCCAGCCTTGAAAGCTAGGTTCTGGAAATCAGTGATGTACTTTTGGAAGCCGTTGTCAGTGATGTCTCCAGAGGTGCGAATAGATTTCTGCCTGAGCTTGCTGAGCTTATGGTGGGTGGTGGTCTTGACATTGAAGGGATAGAGCATTGATTTAAAGTTGGTGGCAAGCTTCTTGAAGGTCTTTTCAGAAGCAGTGATGTTGGTGGCAGCTATGAGATTGTACCACATTTTGGAAAATAATACACCTTGACCTTTACTTATCTTGTTCAGGATGGTCATGACTTTGGCCTTGTCTGAGGCATAGAGCATGGGGTTGATAGTGAAGTATGCACACATGGCTTTCATCCAGCACATGGTATTGGCAGGTTCTCTGGAAAAGTTGGCGGGTAGGGCCACTTTGAGCTTGGTGGTAGAGGACATAATGGGCAACTGGGGTGGTGTAACTTGGATAGGGCTGGGGGTGTGAGGGGGCAATGGTATGGTGGATGAAGGATTGGGCTGGGCTGACAGGGGAAAGCCTGAAAGCTGGAATCGATGGGTGCAAGGGGTGTGCAATGTACAAGGGGTAGAGTTTTCATTGTCTGACTGTGAAGGACAGAAGCAGGGGGTTCTTGAAGGATGGGCTATGTTGGATGAAAGTAGGTTGGTCCTGCTCTGTAATAGGAGGGACAAAGGGAGATTCTTGATCTTTTGTTACACAAAGTGTACACAACAAGATCTGGACCGTTGAGAGTCGTTGACAATCAATTCAAGGGGGCAAAGGTTACAAAGGACATGCACAAGGAAGTGGCCTTGGCACAGACAGAGTACTTCTAGAGAGTGCAGAGACTTACAAAGGTCTGAGGGAATAAGACTAGATAATACACTTGTATTGTATAGATCAAGAATAGAGACTACAATACAAGCAGCAATGATATATGTACACAAGAGTATGTAAGCAATGGAATGCAATGGAATCACATGGAACATGCTATGGAATGAGTCATACTACTGCAGATTGGGTAAGGGTGGGGATATAATGCTGATATGAGAGAACTGGTAGAGGAGGAAGCTATCTGTGAGAAGTATATTGGTGGAAACAGAAATATTACTCAGAGCCCCATCTGGTAGGATCAGAAGGAACAGTGTGGGGCCAGAAGGTGGAATGAAGACACTGCCAAGTCAGTGATACAATGAGGATGTAGTGTTCCTAGCAGGGGCCAGGGTTAAAGTAAGAAAAGGAAAATAGGAATACTGACACACACAATAATACAACCATAACAATTTGTTTTCTTGCTTTGGTAGTGCATTTTCCTTGCTGTTTCAAGGTGCTGACAAAAAGCTTGAATCTGTGGACTGATCAGGATGGTATTGAAGACTGCATGTGGTACTTCTTTGCCATTAGAAAGCCTGTATTGAGGCTGGTTACATTCAGGTTCAGGACATTCTCAAAGATTGCTGTATGGTCCAGTGTATGCAACACACGAATTGATACACATATTCTTGATGACTGGCATAACCTCACTGAGTTCTGCAAGTATCTTTTTCACTTAGTGATGTAATGGTAAGTTTGAATCTGAAAACCTATTGTGTATTCCTTGGTGAATCTTTTTGTACATGTCCTCAGATGAATGCTCAAGCACAAGAAAAGTTCTCATGGCAAGCTTGTCATCAGGGCTATCAAAGCAGAGCAGTACAGTTGGTGGGTTTCACAGTCAGATGAGGTTGTCACCAGTGAGGCCATTACCATCATCAAGATGAGCATTCCAAAGCACGTTGATGAAAGATACATCATGGATGTGCTTAGGGAGTATCATAATTTGAGAGAGTTCAGCTAAGTCAAGAGTAGCAAGGGGACAATATGGAGGTTGCCTTGATCAATGGAGTCCTTGTGGTGGTTATCTCCATTAGAGTGATCATCTTGGTTGTGTCCTTCTGGGAAGTCCTCACAGTGGTTGTCTCAGTTGCCTCAATCTATGAAGCCCTCGTGATCATTGCAACTTCTGGTAGACTAGAAATAGATATCCACACAGATACATCCATTAGTATTACACTAATAGAAAAAATAAAAACCTGTAAAGGGTCCCAAAAGTAATCAAATTGACTTCCCAAGGGCCAATTCCCATCCTAGTGTGACTAGAGCCCTGGTAGAGATGTTTGGAATGCCATATTAGTCCACTGGTGTCTAAATGGGCCAGCTTGTGATGGAAGCATGTTTATGAATGTTCGAAAGGCAATGAAACAGGAGGCTAATTGAATTGCATCTTTTTCATCCTTATCAGCATCTTGTAGGTGTCATCGCCAGGTGTTCAGGGTGTTCAAATGTTTGTGGATACCCTTGCAATATCTCCAGCATATGCACCAAATGTCTTCTGTGGTAGATGGGGACATTCTTGAGGCAGTAAGTGAAAATGTACATTGTATTTGTCACATAGGTAGATAATCAAAAGGCATAGAGGAATAACTCAAGAACACAGGCCTATTTCCTCATAGGGCACATACATTGAGCATACCTGAACATAGCAACTTATTGACCCACATACACCACTTTTTCACTAGGCATGAACCTCCAAGTTGAACATCCAAAGCTCAGACTGTCTCAGCTTCACATAACAGCCTAGTCAGAGTCTCAATTCTTTCTCTCCTTTGCCCCATATCCTTGAACTCCCATTAACAACACCTCTACATCCAACATTTGCTGAAACTTTAGGAGATTCACTGTGTATTTTTAGGTCTGTATTCTTTTATCATTCTTTGTGATGTCAAAGCATTTGACACCATATATTACAATGACCCTGGACCCCCACTAAAGAAGAGGCAAAACTAGATGAATGCAGAGATCACCAAAACACTTTAATTGCTTATTGATTACAAGGTGAAAATGGGCTAGATAGCCAGTTTCACCCAAGCAACATTCAATATTGTAGCAAAGACCCTTGATGGCCATTGATTGGGTGCCTCAATCCAAAATAAATTTAGTGTAGTACAAAATTTCTTTTTTGCTGTGATATAATATTTACTGGGCAAATATCAGCTCAAAAAGATATTCTGAGCCATTGAAGCATATTTCAGAGGCTTTGGTTGTGGCTGGTTGTCTTTATTCCATGGTGCAAATATTTGTAAATTGTCCACTAAGAATATTGCAGCTTGGAAGTAGTATCTGACCCAGCATCCAACTGACATAAGTGGTTTTATCAATCAGCTAGAGGATCCATCTAAACACATTATAGACCAAGAAGATATTATTGTTTCACAATACAGGCTGGCATTTCTTTTTACAAATGGAGATTATTTGTTGCAGCTTTAGTGGAGCAGTAGGCATCAATATGTTCTCAGTTAGATCTCAGTGTGAATTTTTCAAGAAGAACAGTGTGAATCCACAAGAATCAAGTTCCAAAGATGAAAACAATGAAAAATGAGCAAGTGAAACCATATATGCATCTGGTTTTATATTTGAAAATTTTACAGATTTTGATTTTGACCTCAACCAACTGCTTAATCTTGGGAGTGGTGTTATATTACCCAATCCAGTTGTCTAACTCAAGGTGTTGGACAACATTATATCAACAATGGCATCCAGTTTACTTGTAACCACTCCTTTTTTCTATTATGATTTATTCTTTTTCCTTGTTTCTTTCTTGCCTTTGTATTACTTAGCCCATTCCAGCAATGTGTTGGGTGCTTCTCTTATCTCAGCTGATTACCACAATACCTGATTACCTTTATCATTCTATAGCCACTTGTCTGGTAATCAGCTTATTTTCATTCTTTTTTGCTTATCTTCTGTTATAGATGCTTTGTTATGAATTTTCCATGACATTCCATGATCTTCTACTTCCGCTTATGTAATCTTCATTTCACTTTTGTATATAAACTTGCCCTCCATGTGTTTTAGCTTCTCATACTTGTCTTTCTTGTATATCCATCTGAATTCAAGTGCTTCTTTGTTCCTGTTCTTTTAGCTATGCTAAGGCCCCTAGTTTCTTAGTCTTAGGCCTACTACTGAGTGGCCTCTGTGTTGCTTCAACCATCATCATTGCACAACACCTTCTTGTTTCTTTGTCCCTTAACAGCCTCAAGGTTTCTATATTTTTCTATATACTATATCACAATAGATGTCCAACCACTAGGACTTCCCTAGGGTTATCTTTATCCTCCATCTCCATCCTCAGATCTAACAAGACTACAATAGTTCCTATCTGGACCTATTATAACACTCCTTCTTGTTCTTATGATTCCAAAGGAAAGGAAAAGCATAACTTTTCTGATTCAAATGGCTCCAATCCCCCCTTCTCCATTTTTGGCTTGTTGCCAAGCAACAAAGGCAGGGAAAAAACACCAGTGGCATCATCTGTGACTTTCTCTGCCAAATGGACCAAGGCTACAAATGCACAAATGGTGCAAACCAACACAATCTCCAATGCTATCAATTGTACAACTGACTGCATGCAGAATATACACATGCTACCATTCCAGCCATCCCCTGACAATCTTCAAATTTTCCAACAGCTTTTGTCCATTTCCATAATCATCCCATCTGCCATTAGATCAATTGTAATAAGTCATGTTAATGATGATTTTAGCTTGAGTGCCAAAGTCTGTATAGTGTTTGTACTTGAACTGACAGCAAATGATGTTTTATATTAGTTGTATGCAGAGCTGACTGACTCAATAGTTCATCATGAGGTTGTGGAATTTGGTATGAGGTGCACCACCATTATTCCCCTGCTATGTTGTCTGCCTCTGCTGCTCCTATACTCACTACCAATACTTCCATGGATGGTTTCATTTTGATTGAAGATTCTGTAAATTATGTGAGTGATAATTTCAATTACTCTATCTTTAATGATACTTTGTATGATCCTGTACTTGATCAGTTATATACACCAATGTAGCTTGTACTTTTCCTTGTTGTTGATGTAATCTCATGTTATGCAATGATATTTGTATGAAAATTTATATGTTCATGTCCATGTCACCTTTATTGTCTTCATGAGAATGCAAAATATCTACATAATCCCTCCACATCTGCCTTGCAATGCTATTGTGCAATTCCATATCTTCCCCATTCTTTGCACCATTGCCACTAATATTGCCAACTTCACTTTTTTCTGTACCACTATTGACATTATTATTAGGAATTACTTGATCATCAGATCTGTGTAACAGAATAAAATTGTGGATGGTGCAAAGTGTGACTGGAGTCCATGACTGGATCTGAAGAAAATATGAAAGGGATAGGAGCAAAATTCAAAAGTACTCTTTGAAAACACCAAATATACATTCAATCACATTTCACAGTGATGTGTCATAAATTGAACAGCTTGCAATGATCTATGGATCTACACACTACTAACAGGCAAGAAAAAGATCATATCACTTACTGAAGGTTTGTGCAGCCCCATTTGGCTAGGTGGTAGCATATACTGTACTATAATATGAAACAAGAATGGTTGGCTTTGAAGGAAACTCCAGGTCCCCCAACAAATATTGCCCCTCAGGAATCTCCAGGTTGCATGCATAAGCATTTCTGAATATTCACACATCTGCTGCTGACCCCTTCCAACAAGTCAGCATATATATGAAATTAAGATCAAAATCACACAAATAAGCAGTTTTGTGAGAGGAATCCTTTGGGATTGCAATAGGCAGATGCAGTGTAAATGGGTGGTGCAATTGGTATATGTATGGCTGCCATCAAAAGTATGGAAAAAAAATTGGGTTTATTGAAATCTTGGAAGAGAGTGGGTTGATACCAGGAGAATGGACAAACATAGAGAAAGGTTGCAATAAGAAAATATATATCATCTTGCAAAAGTAACTGGAAAGCAATTAGCAATGTAGTCTTGGTGTATAAAATCTTACTCACAAAGATATGATCCCATTTGACCACTGAAAATGCTCTTCTACATGTCTAGTAGGCAAGCCAGTAACAGAGATATACAAAAAAATGGTGAGCTGTTCTTTCAATAATATGAATTTCAAGTTGCTGTATCCAAGGCTCCTGAGAATTGAGATAAGGTTCTTGAATATGTCTGCATGTATTCCAAGCTCATTCCAGATTTATTCTGAATGGCCCATTAGTGGTTCAAGGGCCCATTCCTCATTGGAAAGGATAAACATGTGGTAGAATTCAGAGTCTTTGGGAATACAATAAAAGAAAATCCCAGCTGTTGTATAGATGATAATATTGAGAAGGAGAACCATATATAAAATGAGTCACTATTAAACTTCAAGTTGTAGGATGTGCATGACAATGACAAATGTTGGGAACCATAACCTTGAGATTGCATGTATCCCTTCAATTCATTTTGGACAGAGAGCTAGTCTGAGCTTCAAACATTTAACTTGAAGGTTTATATATGAGCTTACAGCCAAACATAGTTAATACATAGCCAATATATAGCTGACTCTACTGACAATGCAACTGTTATGATTGCTCTATTCTACCCCTATTTTTCACTAATTTTCCCCCTCTTCTATGCCTTGTATTGCATTTTCTATGCAATATCTACACTTATCCTAATATGATAACCCTAATCAAGACCTAGCCAACACAAGTCAAGTTGAGTCATGAAGGCAATGCATGGCTATGCTTGACTATACCTGGGCAGCACATGGCTGTGCAAACCTATCCAACCTCAAGGCTGCAGCATGATACAAATAAGCACCTCATAATAATCCTCATGGCTGACTCATCAGTCCTGATATAGAAGGCAAATATGAAGTATAAGTCAGAACTAGTCAATACAACTCAGAAATACTGGGGCTATGCAACAGATATCAGTGTACACCCTCATTCTTGTAGTTCTATTAGATACATGCATACTCCTTATGTTCACCAGCACAGGATATTGTAGATGTAATATACATGAATGTAAATACTAGAAAATGTATAAAAGGCCAAGGGCAAGCACTAGAATTTCCCTAGTCTTGTTCTCCTAGTCTCTACACTAGTGCAATTCCTTTTCTTATCCAAGGCTTACTACTTGTCTCTAGTAAGTGATTGGTCCTTAGGGGCTAGTCATTTCAGTGGCATGCTGGCTGTCACTGCTGTGTCACCCTCCTCATTGTTGCTGTCATCATCAACATAGTGGTAGTGGTTGTGTGGTGACTACTGCCATATTGTCCTTGTTGGTAACACAATTGGGGGGTGTTGTTCCATCATCATCATTGACATGGTAATGGTAGTGGCATGGTGGCCACTGCTACTACCATGTCATTGTTGTCATTGTCAATATGGTGGTGGTGGTTGTGTGGTGACCACCACCCAAGACATGTCATTGTTACACAAAGTGTAAACAAAGCAACCAAGACCATTGAGAGTCGTCAATGATCAATCTGAAGATATAAAGATAATGAAGGGTGTGCACAAGGAAGTGAGCCTTGGCACTAGCAGAGTACTTCAAGAGCATACAGCGGCTCACAGAGGTCCTAGAGGATGGTTCAAGATACTACACTTGAATTGTAAAGATCAAAAATGAAGTACTACTGTACATGCAATGTGGTATAAATACTCTAGTGTATGTAAGCAGTGGAATGCAATGGAATCACATGAAACTACTATGGAATGACATATACAGTTGAGTAACATGAAAAGTGTCAGGAATACAAGGCTGTTGTGAAAGAGGCAACTAGAAGAGAGGCTATCCAATAGAAATGTACAAGATAATCAAGAAAGAAGTCCGGAGCCCTTTCTGGTAGGATCAGAAGGAACAGCTGGGGGCCAGAAGGCAGGATAAAGACACTGCCAGGTCAGTGATACGACAAAGATATAGTGTTCCCAACAAAGGTTGGGGTTGGAATAAGTGAAAGAGAAGAGAAACATAGATGTGTGCAGCAAGACAACCATAACAGTTGTCACCATTAACATGGTAGTGGTGGCTGTATCCATTGCTACTGTATTGTTCTTGTTGGGGATGCTACTTGTTGTCATTATTATTGTTGACATGGTGGTAGCCATGTAGTGGCCACTGCTGCCATATCATCCTCATCTGGGGGGTGTACCATCATTGTTGTCAGGGTGGTGGTTGTGACATGGTGATTACCTCCACTGCCATGTCGTCCTCATCAGGGGCATCATTGATATGGTGATGGTGGTGGTTGCATGGTTGCTGTAACGCTGCATCGACCTCACCTGGATCATCTCCTCCTCCTTGTCAACATGGGGGTGGTGGTGGCTGTGTGGTGACCATTCCCACCACCATGTTGTCCTCACTAGAG
>JBBPTZ010001150.1:0-11373 GCA_038094315.1 Phylloporus cf. tubipes
ACAACAACAACAACAGTGATGATGATGATGATGACAACAATGGAACAGGAGTGGGAGCACAGATCCCCCACCAAAGGAGAACACCACTGGTCTGGAGCAGTGCAGTGTAGAGGATGGGTCTTCAAATGACTTCATTTCATGAGTAGTGGAATGAATACATAGCATACTGTATCATGAATAGATGTCATCATGGTGGTACACCCACAATGCAAGAGCAACACAGTCACACCACCACCACCCCCTTGGTGATGATAACAACACGTTTCAGTCAGTCTGGTCAGTTTGCTGCCTTGGTTAAACTGGATACCTGTGTGATCTTTCAAGCTAAATGTGTATTGTGATCATTTCATTTTGTACTGGTTATATCACTTGTTTTCAGTTGTGTTGAACTAAGCCACTTGAATCTACTAACATGTTGCTTGTCCATACTTGTAGATGACTTGAGCTGTGAAATGTACTATTTACTTGTGTAAGTGGTGGAAAAGTTGAGAAAGTGTGGACTAGTAAAGCATAATTTGCTGATGCAGGTGCCTCCAACTGAAATTGTACACACTTCCATAAAGTACATAGGCTGCTTTCACTGACCATGCTTCCGCTCTATGGCCATGAGTATTATGTTGTTTCTTTGCAATCCATCCTATTTACAAATTTTCACTTTAAATCAGGCATGTGTAGGCAAACAACTTCAATATGGTAGAGTATGTACTCTGACATAGACAACACCTTTTCCCATTCATTCCTGCACAGGTTAGCATCCATAGAATATCAATGGATGACCACATATGCTACTCACCACCAATGTCACCATTCTTGTCACCTTTCTTCCATTAGCCAACACTTAACATCTTGCCAACATCCTCCAGCAGGTAAACAGCCCTGGATGGTCATCAATGGTTGCCATTGGATCCAGATGGTCCATGTGGATGATGGCTGTCCTTGTCATCAAATGGAACAAACATGCCCAATGCTAGTTAAACTACTTACAATACATATAGATTGTGTTAACAAGTGTTCTGTTGTCATTCTTGACCAGTTTGGTCACCAGCATGGCTCTCAAGATTCTTATAGCTCCTCCAGTCAGTTTGATCCCACATCCTAACAGATTCACTTACAGGCATTCACAGATTCCTGCCTCCACTAGGTCCATGTCATGATAGAACCACTCCAACTTCATCCATAAGATTGGCTATGAACATCGTTAGAATGTAATTGTTGTCCATACCACATACTTACCCAGACACAATCCTCACCCTAGTACCATGTGATAAACCTGTCAATTCCTCACCACTCTTGAATGACCTATGTACCATCTCGTCCCACTCCTCAAGATACAAGGCGACTATTTTTCCATACCACAACTCCATCACCTCTGGTTCTTCATTGTTGCCCAAGTCTTCAAGTTCTTTGTTCAATATTCTAATGCTGAAGGCATCAGTAAGTTGCTGGCAGTTGACATGTAGGCACTTACATGTTGCTGACTCTCAGGCACAATGTCACTTTTTGTGAGTCTGACTCTGAGTTGACATATCTCACTACATAGAATGTGTCAGTGTTGTGAAAGGACCTTCCAATAATGGGGACTTACTGTCAAATGTCTTGCATGATTCCAACATCCTGGTGATGTGTGGTGGTTTGTTGGGAGGATAGCAGAGTACCTCTTCATGTGTGAGAGGGATGTTGATGATTGGAATATGTACAAACATGGCAAAAGAGAGTGGTTGTGGTTGTGGTGTTGGTTTTTAAGTTCCTCTTCAGCAGAGTTTTGGACTTGAACTCTCACATGAAATGCTACTAAAGGTAGTTTTTTCTAGCAATACAGAAGTACTTCCCCTCCTCTGCTTCTGATATGTTCAAAATAACTGGAAGTGTCAAAAGTGCAAGAAGTGTGGAAAGTCGGAAGTAGTGATGTTTTGATGAGGATGAAAGATTCAACACATTCCATAAATAAAAATACAACAATCTTCACCTATCCTAAAGAAAGAAAGAAAAAATGGGGGGAATTAAATGTCATAAAGACCTAATAGTCTTTCAACTCCTCATTCTCCATGGAAATCATGAGTTCCTCCTTGCCACACTCCTTCATCAAGGCCATGTCCTGATGCTGGTGGGTTGACAAAAACAGTTTGGTTCATTTTGCTACTTGCAGATCCAGACCTGGGGTGTACCTCTTCTGGACCTTGGTTGTGATTCTGGGTTTTTGTACCTCAGCCCAGGCCTCCATATTTCTTCCAAGATTGTGTCATTCCTGTTGGCCAAAATACTGCGATAAATCCTGGAGTCTGATCGGCAAAAAGTATGGTTGGTCATGAAAATCCTTACCTCAGATGCAGGTGCAACCCTATCATAGATGGAGGCTTTGTGGGAGACATTTTTCAGGGGTTCTGCGTACGTTTCTTGGGAATGAATATGGATGGTTGCTTTCATTTGGTCATTGTGGGTGATGGTGGGGATTGGTATCATTTCCTTCCTTGTAGAAATAGTGATTGTTTTCTCTATTATGCCTCCACAAACAGATAGTATGATATGTGATCAAAGCAGTGAACCAAATTGACCACAGTTTCAGTGTGACAGCTGAAAATCATCCAAGCTCCACCGGAAGAATTTTTCCAATTAGTAAGTGCTGCCATTGTTTGCTTGGTTTAGACATCACTTGTGAATAAAGTCAGTACCTTTATAAATGTAAAGAATATGGGAGCTTTGCATACAATGGGTGGAAGTCAGATGAACTGACAAGCAGAAGAATGGAAAGTCTGATCAACAGTTGGATAAAAGGATGAAAGGACCCTTGCATTTTCTCCTGTCTAAATATGTGACCTATAAAATGCAAGTTTATAGGTCTGTGTTTTCTCCAATACTCAGAACCAGATCTTACATCAAAAGACATTGACCACTTCCTGGACAACCCAGATGCTCCTGAAGAGCTATTTCAGTTTGTCTGCCTCTTCAACATGATGGTAAGCCTTTCATTCTATGATAGATGTCAAACATTTCTCATGTTCCACACATGGTATACTGTAAGTGAATCTGTTAGGATGTGGGATTGAACTGACTGGAGGAGTTATAAGGATCTTGAAAGCTATGCTGGCAACTGAACTGGTCAAGAGCAACAACAGAACATACATTATAAATACTAAATTTAGCTAGCATCAGGCACATTCATTCTGTCTGATGACAGACGACAAGGACAACTGTCATACATATGGACCATCTAGATTCAATAGCAATGATTGATGACCATCCAGGGCTGTTTACCTGCTGAAGGGTGCAGGTGAAATGTCAGGTGTTGGCCAATGGAAGAAAGATGATGAGAATGGTGGCATTGGTGGTGAGTAGCATATATGGTGATCTGTTGACATTCCACAAATGCTAACCTGCACAGGAATAAATGGGGAAGCACCTGTCTATTCAAAGGCCACTTGGTCAAGCCCTTTTAGTTCAGTATTGTGTATTTTAGTAATCAAAAGTGAAAAACTGAGTTGGAATAGTAGAATGTAAGAATGTTTACAATACCTTGCCCTGCACAAAGACAATGACCACACAGCAGTGCCCACACATTCTGCTGCCATGATGGAACAACAATGACAATGTGACACAACAGGTTGATTGCATATTGTCACTTTGCACCCCTCACTCACCTGCATGCTCACTCACAAACAGGATTCACCCTACATGAAGATGATGACAATAGCACAACACCTTGCTGCATGCTGCCCACTTCCAATTCACAATGCAACATTGCCTCACTTTGCATCCACTTGCCTGCCTGCCCACTCTTTGATAGACTACAATTCTCTCATATGCTATATCAAGCTTGACCTCTTGATAGCCAAAAGGTGACTAAGAAGATGATGGGGTGGCAGCAGCAATCCCTTGGAAGCAAGGATAGTTGGTAATGGAGTAGGACATGATAATGGTGTGTGTAAAAAATTGAAGTGTTGTTTGTGCAGAGTAGTCCTATGCATTAAAGCAGTAAAATATTACAAATAAGTACTAAACCATAGTTATGAATTGCTTCCCCCACTAGTGGGTTCAACCCAACTCCTCCTCCAAAGGAGCTGTTGGTAGCTCATACTGTGCATTGGCCCCACAGAATCACAACCAAGTGTCCTGAATATTTTCTACTGGAGCCTTAAATGTGTTGGCAGCTGTTGTTGCTGGTCTCATGAAAGGTTCCAATATATGGCTGAAGTTCAAAAAGAAGAGAAAGGTGAAATGAATGCGCCCAAACTGATCAGAAAGTACACTGTGTGTGCAGTGAGACAACAAGATTGAAGGTAGCAATGGATGGCATGACCTATCAGAGTGCAGGAAAAATGATGAGTCTAGTTGGCACTATGATGTTCCAGGACCAAAGGGGGTGATGTTTTCCTCAATGTGCTGTGATTGTTAATTGGGTTTAACAGATGCCAAGGTATCAGTGTTGTTAAAGATGGCCAGAGTCATGAAGAGCCTCATAAATGCCAGTGCCAAATCTTGGTGCCATGCCACAAACTTCAGACAAATAGGGGTCACTGAGCCAGTGAATAGGAGAGTATATATATGTATATGGTGGTGGTGGATACAAAACAGTGCCCATTGTAACTTTGGGTTTACTAGATAGAATGCTCCTACACCTCCATGGCTTTTCCACATTCATTGAACAGATCCACTTCATCTATTTTCCTCCACTCTCTTTTCTGAGCCCATACCATTTTGATGAGGTGGCAAAGAGAGGTGCTAAATTTTACAGGAAAGTCACTAGGGGAAGCCATGGCATGGAACTATACATGACATGTTGTTAGAAATAATAGTACAAGGAACTGAATGTTACTTCCATAGAATGGACTCATTCATAGTATAAAGATCTAATGTGGCCACTTGGAATGGGTTTACCACAATCCCACCTACCTTGGCTTTCTTCATCTCTACAACAATATGATCAGCAAACCCCATTGGTGTATAGGGACCCTCATCATGTTCCACTCAAGGGTCTCTTTTTGAATAAATGATGTGTCTTCTCACAATCATGTCAACATGTCCCTTATCCAGACCATGCAGTTGAATCCTAGTTGGTCTCCAGCAGTGGCAATGCTTGAATAGATGCCATAAGTTACCCACTGGACATCTTTCCACTACTGGATATTGGATTTTTGGCGTGCAGCTACATTCCAACCATTTCTTCCTGGGATTCATTCTTGGGCCCTATAAGAAATGCCCCAATGATATCTAAAAGATTGTTTCTCTAATCAATCGCTTTTCCTAACATATGAAGTTCCATTGATGTACTTATCCTTACTGCCAGGCATGGTCACATTCCTCTTCTGACTGTACAGTGTGATGTACAGATAAGGCTTGTTTCTTGTTGTTGTGGTCATTTGTACTAATTGTATTGTGAAGGTCTCTTAAAGAAGCAGATATGTAGGGGATTTTGATCTGAGGTACACTTTCAGCTCCTTCTCCCAGTTCATGCAGGACAGTGAGAGAGGCATTATTGTTACTAAGTATTCAGTTGACTCAATGATGCAGGTGATATTTACAGTACATTTACACCCTACTTATGAGTATGTATCAATATAAGATCAAAACCATAAGATCAAAAACAGTGGTGCCAGAGAGTGCCTAAGAAGCTGGTGTCACCAACTATTACTTCCTTTGTTAGCCATTCTCACTAACATCTGTCAATTCAGACCCACCATTTTGCTTGTTATTCTGGCTGCTGGGCAGGCCCTTCAATTCACCTTCCCTGCTTTTCTCCCCAAAATTGACAAGTCTGAGTCTGAGTCCTCTGATCTCTATCCATTGCATTTCCGGGCTGTTTTCTTTTGGCATTTGAAATCCTACTTCACTGCCCTTATGGTGATGTAAATGAATAAATAGGTCACTGATATATAATATACCATATACACTGGACTGTAAATATCCCATCATTGGCCTCCCATTGCATAAGAGCAGATACTATCCAGTCTCTGCAAGTAGTCTGTTTGTTCCAAATGAAAATAAAATTCTTACTCCACACCAGATTGATTGGACACTGATTAACACTACTATAATCCACCATTTGACACAGACATGAATAGAAAGAGATTCATATCTTCTCTAAAGTATTTTTATACTAATGTACACAGGTTGGTTATAACTCTGACCAGCTGAGAGGGGAGATAGAGATACATTTCACTTACTTATATCAGACTTGTAGTTCAAACAGAGAGGTGATTCTACCTCAAGAATGAAAGATTTGACATGTTCCATAAATAAAAATACAACCTATTACCACCCATCACATCCAGAGTCAATGGAAAGACAAGAATCTTGGGAACTGCAGTCAGTAACAGAAAAGTGGTTTTCATTTTCACCTATCTTGAAAAAAGAATGGAAGGAATTAAATGTCATAAAGACCTAATAGTCTTCCAACTCCTCATTCTCCATGGAAACCACAAGTTCCTCCTTGCCATGCTTCTCCATCAAGGCCATGTTTCGATGCCAGTGGGTTGGCAAAAACAGTTTGGTCCATTTTACTACTTGCTAATCTGGACCTGGGTGTATCCCTTCCAAACCTTGATTGCAATTTCCAATTTTTTGTGTCTTGACCCAGGTCTCCATATTCCTTCCAAGGTCATGTGTCCCATATACATTTCTTGGAAATGAATATAAACAGTTGCTTTTGTTTGGTTATTGTGGGTGATGCTGGGAATTGGTATTATTCCTTTTTTCATAGAAATAGAGTTTGTTTTTTCTATTGTGCTTGCATGAACAGGCAGATACATTATTAAAGCAACCCAACTCACTGGAAGACCTAGACAAGTATAACTGCCTAAAAATGTACATATAGATACAGTGGACATTCTGGCAATTGACAATTTGAATTGCAGTAAGGCACAAGGACAACAAAGAAATAAGAGAATGGGTAGCATTGAGAGTGGGCAACATGTAAGTGGCTCACTATGCCAAGCATCACATATTGAACTCTGAATGCTTTCCACCTCAGAGTTAGTGCAATGTATGATGGGATGAACATTCAGGAACATGGTTAGTTCGGGTCCTTCAACCTCATGGAATTTTGGTTTGGAACAATTATGGGCATCCACATGGAAGATGATGAATTGGGGATCAGTAGATCATTTTTTCAAAACTTATAAGATCATGAAGAAAAAGAAAAGATTGTAGTTTGGCTGGTTGTCTGGTGACTTCCTGGTCACACTAAACTAACAGAAGTATATCATGGCATGGCTGGAATAATAGAGACCAACAAGCTAGTGGATAGCAATCATGTCTCACTGATCAACTTTTGGGGCATAAAGTGTAAGTGGTCAAATTGCACCTTTCTGGAGTAGCAAATAACAGACATGTTTAATACAGCTGTTGTGAAGGTCAACTTTCATGTGATTGATAGGCAGGAACTATTTTTTTATAGGTTGATCAGGATTGACTTGGGTGAAGACAAGAATGAAAATGACAAGGTGCTGTCACTCAGAGTGCCAATAAATGTAATGCTTGGGATGCCTGTGAAAGACAGCTGACAACATCCCATTCTTCTAGTGTGTGGTATGCAGACACACAGGTTGTGAAGTTCACCAATCCATGCAAGTTGGTGTAAACACTATGTATTCTTTCACTACACAAAATCCAATATCTTTGTTCATACTAAGAAGCTTGTGTGTCAAAGACCCTAATGTCCAACTTATGACTATTTCAATTCTTCTGACATTCTTAGTATATTTGAAAGTTTCAGAACACTTCTGGTAAATTTTTGGAACCTTGATAACATATGTAGCTCCTATAAAAAGATGGAAGTACATGACAATGGGATGTATTTATTTTGTTTGGTGTGTTCTTTATTGACAGGAATATACATATCCATTTATAAATCTATTTTATTTTCACTGCCTTTTCCATATAACAGAATATACATCCTTTGGAATCTACCCAGTAGAAATCTCTCAGCTGACTTCTTTCAATTTTTCATGCACACATCAGCTTTCTAGAAGCTCCTATGCTGACTATTCCACACAAACACATCTAACAGACCCTCTCTGCAGACACTATCTTTGCTTGCACATTGATATTCATCTTGCAATCTAGGCATGCAGACTTTGGAACCTCCCATGGGCTGTGGCTTACAATGCATCAAAACCATTGAATGTTTTCTCAGGAATTCTCTTTATTCTCTGAATACTTCTATCAACCCATCCTTTATGGACATTCCATTGCAGTAAAGTGACATGCATATGTTATTCAATATGCCTGTGACCATACGTGAATTAATGAATTAGGTGGCAAATCCAAATGTGAAGGATAGTAATAATCTAAGCACATGAGTGGATAAAATTGTTATATAAAAAATTAAAGAAATAAACCTTCCTTTCTACCAGAAGTTTCAGATTGTCTCTACTATTCTCAACTTCAAATGTGCTTTCATAACAGATGACAATTAACCCCTTTAGAAGGTTCATTGACAAAGTTACATATTCCTGACATCCCTTTGATATGTATTTGCTGACAACCTTGTATATGTTAGTGAAAGAATACCTTTACACTCCACCAGCACCAACCTTTGATAACATTTTGCTTCCACTTCCACTGAGTAGTTCTCCTATTCCAGTTATGCTGTGTAGACAGTTTCTACTGTGATCAAAATGGGAATATCTTTCACCTCTGGAGTGGCCTGTGGTTTTTTATAGAGGTTTTTAGATATGTCTGCCTCATGAAGCCAAACTTGAGGATCACATTAGTTTTTCAGTAGGATTGGACACTATTAGCATCTCACCAGTTGCCTCCATAGGTGTGATTGATATATATTTCTCAAAGATACTTTAGAGAGTTCCTGGAGAGTATTATGTATTCCTACTGGTAGGAGTTTAGGAAAATGGTGTTGGATTAGGAAAGTAGTTGCAAATGCTGCCATGTCAATGAGAGAATGAAAAGATATTGTTCCCAATACAATGTTAGGTCAAAGTAGGAAAGAAGAAAAACAGACCAACACAGCAACTTGACTGTAACAGTCAAGATCAAGGGGAAGTTTGAAGGTGGATATAACAGTTTGGGAAGTACATCTGGTTTGACTGTCTGCTTTTGCTGACCATCTCTGCCAAACACTGCTGTTGATCATGCATGTGCTCCTACAGTCCATCTCTCATCCTTAATTAACACACTTTCCTGCATCAGCAGTCTTCTCATTGTCCTGAAGATCTCAATGTGTCACTATGACCTTCCCATTGTTGTCTGCACCTGTGCCTACATCTTGGCTTGTGATGTCCCTGTCAGTTCACCACCTTGCTTGAACTGGTTGTCTCTGAGGCTTTCTGGTTGTTGCATGGGTTTATCATATGGTTTCAGCCAAGTTGTTTAATGGGTCTGCAAGTTGCTCTCAACACTGAGTTGACCTGGTTGTAGCTAATGTCTCCAGCATTCATTGTGCTGTTGCTGCCATCTCATTCACTTTTGTATCCACGATCCTTGGCCTTGTCACCCTTTGTATTTGTGCTATTGTGTGCAACTTCATTCAGTTTCAATATTTTTGTATTGTGTGTGTTTCTCTGTAATATCTGGTGATATAGTGGGTTCTCTGGATTGATGTACTTTGTCATCACCATCCTCTCTTAACTTGACACCTTTGACTTTGCTGCCCACTTCTGCTCTTGTGCTTCCTGCTATGTCAGGAAGCTCCATGGGTGTGTCTGTATGATGCCCTGCATCACCCAGCATATCTGCTGGATCATTTGGCAATTCTTGTCCAGTTGCTTGTTTGAGTGCAAGCCATGATTGTCAACTGCTTGTTGTGGCTCTATATAGACTCCTTATTGTCATCACTGCCAGTCTCAACTGTCTTTCCACCCCTTTTGATCTCTTTGACCACTTTTCCAGCTCCTTGTCCAGCTTGTTTGTTGAGCAACATGTCTGCTAAGTTGGGTGATCCATTTTCTGAAGTTATGGGCTCAATACTTGGGTTCTTGATATCACCACCTCCTGCCTCACCCTTTGGGGGGTGTTTTAGGCCAAACTTGTGATTGCACAGAGGTTTTTTGTGGCTGCCTGATGGACTTCTGTGATTATTCTTTCACCTACTGTGATCCTTTTGTTCTTTTTCCCTTCTGACTCTTGGATACTTGTTCACCATTTTCTTCTACTCATCACTGGCTGTTCATGTTGTGTTTTTGTTCATAATGTCTCTCATGGACTTAGTTCTTGACTCCTAGGTTCCTTTACATCCTATGTTCCATAATCTCTGTCCAATTTCTTCTATTTGGTCAAATCTCCAGAATGTTGGACATGTTGTGATTTGAGTTGGAATGAGTGAACTGATTCACTAATATATAGCAGGGCTCATAATCCATAAAACACTCAGTAGTCACTAAAGAAAAAAAGAGCAAGGTAGACTATTATATTTATCCTGGTTATTACAATTGTAACTGGGACAATACATGGAATGTCTTCTTGTCAGCAAACATATTCAAGTAGTATACCACCCATACCCTCCATGCATGATTCACTGCTGGAAGGCACATCAGGAAATATCATGCTGAAGACAGGCACTAGATCCAGCAGCCAAACTACTCAAATAAGTGGAACAATACCTGTTGGCTGAGCTATCAATGAATCAATACACATAACCTGAAGCAAGCCAATACTGGGGCTTCTGGAGGATAGATGGAGAATGCAAAAGAAAATGCATGTAACAATGGGGAATGGTGAGATATGATGGTAACTTGTTCCTTAATTTTGGCATGAAAATGGCATGAACTTGTGCAACATCTAGAATAAAGCATTGGAATAGACAAATGACATACATGTAGTAAAAAAATACAAAGAAGTTATAGGATATAACTATGCACTAGGATCAATCCCTTTTAACATTAGTTGAAGCCTTGGGATCTTCACTTTGTGCTGTCTTTTTTTTGTGATCTGAGCCTGTTAAGCCTGCTTGGCCTAATCATGAATGGCATTGCACAATGAGGTGGGTTGTATACTAGCCTTGGAGGCCATTAACTGAAAGCCAGTTGCATAGGAATAATAGGAGTGGGGGGGGATTTTGTATAGCAGCATCATTGAGATTAGTGTCAAGATTGGTATTAATTAAAAAAAATTAGTAATTGTTGGTAATGGCATTTTAGCATACCTTTTGTTTTCCTTTGTGAATACTGTTTGAATGTTCATTATCATTGAATGAATATCACCTCATACACATATATATTAGCCACCACAGCAGCAAAGGTACAGTGACCTCCAAAACTATTGCAATATTTTGGTTCAATCTGGTGTATAGAGTGTATCAAACCAATCTGTGGGAATGTTGCTTATGTTTGGTGAGACCAAACAAAGTACATACTAATGGCTACAAACTGAGCTAGAAATCATGTGATTTGGATCACAGGTGGTAGAGATATGTCCATTTCAAAA
>JBBPTZ010001151.1:0-11348 GCA_038094315.1 Phylloporus cf. tubipes
CTCACCTCGCCAACACTGATCCCACCCTGTAGGCTTTCTCTCAACCACGTCGCCGAGGGTGGCACGCTCGCTGAGGAAGCTTTTTCCTCAGTCCGGACCGCTCACGCCTTCGGTACTCAAATGGTGTACACCGATCTTTATGACGTACACGTTCAAAAAGCACGCGTCGTCGATGCCAAAGCAGCCATATTCGGCGGGGCCAGTCTCGCTGTGTTTTTCTTCGTCATTTATTCGGCCTACGCTCCGGGTATGCCGTCGATAGCGAATGTCGGTCAGGTCGTGAACGTGCTCCTAGCCATCATGATCGGTTCGTTCTCCCTCATCTTGTTGGCGCCCGAAATGCGGGGTTAGCTGTTTGTCTGTGGTTTTACGTCTTTGCTCAATCTCCCGTGCAGCTGTCACGAATGGTTGGTCAAGGCGCGGCTGCGAAACTGTTTGCCACCATTGAACGCACCTCAGCCATTGACTCGTCTGATCCCGGCGGGCTCAAGCTGGGCAAGGTTACTGGCGAGATTAGGTTGGAGGACGTCAAGTTCAACTACCCTTCTCGCCCGGACGTGCCCATCGTCAACGGCATCGACATCACCTTCGCCGCTGGCGAGACTGCGGCCTTGGTCGGTGCCTCTGGTTACAGAAAATCGACTACAATCTCTCTTATCGAACGGTTTTATGATCCTCTTGGCGGCTCTGTCAAACTCGACGGTGTGGATATCCGTAACTTGAACGTCAAATGGCCACGCTCGCAGATCGGTCTCGTCTCCCAAGAACCTACACTTTTTGCAACGACCATCCGAGGCAATGTTGCTCACGGTCTGATCAACACGCCATATGAACATCTCTCAGGGGAGGAAAAGTTCAAGCTCATCAAGGAGGCGTGCATCAAAGCTAACGCGGACGGTTTCGTTCGCAAGTTACCTAACGGATATGATGCGCTGGTCGGTGAACGTGGCTTCCTCCTGTCTGGTGGTCAGAAGCAGCGCGTAGTGATTGCTCGCGCCATCGTCTCTGACCCTCGAATTTTACTTCTTGACGAGGCGACCTTGGCGCTCGACACGCAATCTGAGGGAATCATGCAGGACGCGTTGGAAAAGGCTGCCGCCGGTCGCACGACGATCACGATTGCCCACCAGCTGTCCACGATCAAAGGCGCTGGATGCATATACGTCATGGGAGATGGTCTGGTTCTCGAAAAGGGTACTCACGCAGTGCTTTTGGCAGACGAAAGCAGCGCATACTCGCGCTTGGTCAACGCCCAGAGGCTCCGAGAGTCGAAAGAGGTGGAGGACGGCATTAGCACTGCGACCGTGAGTGTGGAAGGAGACGAGAAGCCCACCGCTGTCGAAAAAAAGACACTTGGGCGTAGGGGCACCGAGAAATCTATCACCTTCGATCTCGCCCGGAAATGGAATGATGAGAAGACGGACAAGGTTGACGAGCAGACGTATAGCATGTTTTATCTGTTTAAGCGGATTGGACTGCTTAATCGTCGGGGATTGTGGAGGTATGCCGTCGGTTCGGTGTTCGCTATGAGTAAGTGTGGGTTTTTTTTTGAACACGCGTTCGCTGTTAACATGAGACTTGTGGTGTCAGGAATGGCCTACCCTGCTTTTGGGATTATTTATGGCAAGTCTTCTTGTGCCGATCGTAAGATGATCGGACGCTCACACGCTGTTAGGTCAAGCTATTTCCGTCTTCTCTGAACCAGATCCTTCAGTTCGGCAAGCCGGTGGGAACAGGAATGCGCTTTGGTAAGGAACATTGCTTTGTTAGGTGGATGTTTCTGATCCTGGCCAAGGTCCTTCATCGCTGCCATTCTGACAGGTATCTCTATGGCCTTCCAGACTTATTTTTTTGCGTCCTCGGCTGCCATTTTGACGTCCAGAATGTGCAGGCTCAGCTTCAAGGCTATACTTGGGCAGGACAGTAAGTCACTCCGATATGCAGTGTTGCACTTGTTTATGTGCCTAACATTCCGACAGTCGAGTATTTCGACAACAAGGAAAACAGTGAGAGTCTTGATTTCTGGCTACGCCTCGAAATATTGTAATCTTGTTTGTCCAGACTGGGGCCCTTACCGCCAAACTGAGTGGAAACCCACAAAAGGTCGACGGTTTGGCCGGCGTCACCCTCGGAACGTGAGTATCGCTTTGGAACGAGTAGGTGTTGTCTAACGGGCATCCAATATCGTGCAGTCCACCGCCACTCTCGTTGGCGGTTCAATCTTATCGGCTTGGTTTATGCATGGAAGCCCACGCTGGTTGCGATTGGTTTGTCATCCGTTTGGTCTGCGGTGGGGGTACTGATGAGAAAACCACCTTAGCTTGCATCCCTTTCCTTATATCTGCCGGTTACATTCGCTTGGTGAGCTCGCCCTCGTGATTTCGTGTTCATCCGCTCATCGGGGGGATCAACGTAATAAAGGCGTCCACATGAACTCGGCTCAAGTTGCCTGCGAAGCTACTGCTTCTATTCGTACCGTCGCCTCCCTAACTCGGGAGGAAGACTGCCTGAGATTATACAGCGAGAGCCTTGAAGAGCCCCTCCGAGGGTCCAACAAGACGATATTGGGCAGTTTCTTATTTGCGTTCTCGCAATTGGCGATGCTCTTTAGTAAAGAGCCTGGCAGACAGGGCACATATTACGAGGAATATCGAGTAAAACAGTTGGATGCAACACAGGTAGTAGATAGTATCCTCCAAACAAACCCCATGAATCAACGAAGATAATGGAGGATGGGAACATATAGATCATTAGATCACCCGGGTTCACTCTTCCACATGGTCTCTGTTTGTGTTGGCCCCCAAACTCGACCATTTGCTTGACGGTGATTTCGAGCTGGATCATGAATTGGTGCCAGTATAACTGCACAAAGAGAGAAATGTATCAAGTCTGATGACATACCTTGGTAGCTGCAGTAATGTCACGACGTGTAGTAAGGTCATGACGTGTCTAATCATGACAGTCCCATTCAACCGTGTGTCAATACTATTGAATCGACTCACCGTGAACATTGACACAACTTTGCATGGCATACCAAAGAATCGAGGGGGTCCTGCAGAAAGATCCGCCTCCGCAGAACGTTGACGATGGTGTTCGAGTTCTTGTGTGTTTAACCTGGTATACAACGGTAAGATGCCATAATATGCAGACAGTGTCGAAACTTACATGGTAAGTAACGAGTTGGCATACACTGCAGAGATGTTGTCAGTAAAGGAGTAGGGACCAAATGAAAACATCCAGTACATTTACTGATGAAGAAGTGGAGTCCCCTGAAAACAAGATTGTAAGGTATCGTTACCCACTTTGGCGGCGGTCAGAACAACTAGGAGATCACATGAATCGAGACTTACACAAATCATAGACACGATCGTCGCAGCACTAGGAATACACATTAGGGAGAAGGACTGCCATGCGAAATGATTCACCTTGGTCTCAAAGGTATACAGGACCACCGCGCCAATGACACGATCCAAACTTCAGGACATTAACATTGGCAGCCAAACTCTGAGGACACCAAATGCTCACCTGGTCGATGTCCTCTTTTCGTGAAGAGAGTGTAGAGAATAAGTCAAGAATCCCGTGATCAGAATATCCACAAGACTTGACATAGATAGACAGAGGGTGAAAACCCACTGTTACAAGAACAAAATTGTAAGCCTCAGAAAAGTTTATACTTGAAAGCATGTTTCACTTTGAATTGTGCCTTAAAATCCATAAAAGTTTTCATATGTATCCTAGCGTATTGAATTCAGCGGGAGATAGTCAATCCAGTAAGAATAGGACTTACATTTCGGCTGTCGTGACTGAAAGATCAAGTGGATTCTATGTAGAAAGACTCCCTTTACCTGTCGCGGAACCTGATTGCCGTGGGTCAGCAATATGTCAAGAAAAACAAACCATAGGCGCTTACACAGACGGAAGAACGCCTGTACCAACTTTGACGTTTGGGTCAGCGATATTGGCCAAAATTCCATGTGTAGATGCTTACAATCAACAGCGTGAATCGCCATTGCTGTCGGCTCACTGGTAAATCGTAAGCTATTTTATCACACCAAGTGGCATTAGTGCTTACATTTGTGGATGCGATGAGAAAATAAACTGTACAAGGGTCAGCTACCTGACCGGTATACATTAATATGATGCTTACCAGTGTACAATGAACGTCAGGACCGCCTAAACTGCACGAGGTAAGGTAGACCATCGCAGGAGAAAATAGGAAATCACACTCACGGTAATAATGATCGTCAACTGCAATGTGACAATTAGACAAGCCGAGGCAAAGATGAAGATGTATGTACATCCAATGGACTAAACGATTCTTCCGTGAATGAAGGTGGACAACGGCAAAGTCACAAACATACGTTAGAATTCTGTCTATCGTCATCTCATGGCCGTAATTTGTGATCAAGTAGATCCAGATTGATGCATAGACCAATAGACTGTGGGCAGTATCAAGGATTCCAGAGGAAGAGGTTTGGTGGAAGAGAGCGAACAAAGTGCAAGGGACCTACCATACTACTCCAACCTAATCACGATTTGTGGTCAGTTGAAGTCAGCGGGCGCTATCAGGAGTGACATGCAACAATTTTGAGGGTCGTAGAATCTTATCAACTCTGGATTACTGCACCATGAAGTCTCCAACTGGTCTTACTCAGGACCGGTCCTGAACTGGTCACACCTGGGGTGCTCAGACTTGAGGACTGGTCACCATCGGTTCCATTAGGGTTCTGGACTTCAATAGACCTTCACAAGGACCGGTCTTGGTCCGGTTCAGGTAAAATTAGTGCCGAAAACTGGACCAAATCAGACTTCAAGACACTGGAGGACATACCAGTCGGTGACATATACAGTGGAAAGTGTCCCAGCTCCTCTGACAAGGAAAAGGTGAATGAGTGTGGTGATGACAGGGAAAGTGAAGATGTACAAAGGTGGTCTTGTTTGGGACGTATATCATGGAGGGTGATTTGATAGACATTGCCCCGCATAACATGACTGTTTAAGAGCATTTGCGTCGGTGGTGGCCATGGCAGCGGCAGTAGTGCCTGTGAATGCTTCATTTCGGGCTGTTCGCGTCTGAGAGTGTGTGTGGGTAGATGGAGGTGTGGATAGGCCTTCCTGAGGTGGGTACCGGAGGCGGAATGGTCCTGGTGCGCAATGGACAAACGTGAGACCATAAAACCGACCGGATGTGCTGGGACCGGTGACGAGACTGACCCAGCGAAAGGCACATCCACTGAAGGCAGGAGACAACATTTGAAATGGAACCGACAAACGTAGATACAATAGATACACATGATGCAAACGACAATACGAGACCAGAGCAGGAAACAACAGAGAAAAGGTGGGCGGGTAAAAGACGTCCAAATATGTGAAAGAGACGCGACCAGACGACGTCGAGGAACGGGAAAGGAATGTGGATCGTGATAATCTATGCGACTCCGTATATATATGCTAGATCGACATCAGAGCCCGAAAACGTCTCACCGCCACCTCGTCCCTCGGCCCGGTGGTCTACCTCCCGCTGGTCCTCACACCATGTCAGCCAACCACTGCCAAGAAGAGCAGTAGCAGGGTAAAAAGTGGGTAGCCGAGTGAACAGTAAGTTAAGTGCAATATGTGTGTTCTGTTCAAAACATCGTGCTCTCAGATTATATTTATCAGAGTTAGGGAATTGACGCTACGATCAGTGTAAGTACCGCAGGCCATTCAACTTTCAAACAAGCCAAATATTCTCGAATGACCCGCCACCTGACCAAGCCAGTAAAGAAGGAGAAAGGAAAGTCTTATGAGAACCTTGGTGGGTTTATCAAGTTAACTGAGGCCGTAACTTCATCAACAAAACGTGAAAGCACAGCTTGTTTTTTCTGCAGCGCAGTACGCTCAGACTCCCATCTGGTTCTCTCTTTGACCCACAAAGATCTTTCGGCCTCCCATTTAAGCTGGTCTTCGGCGTACTGTTTGCGGACCTCTGCAAGTAAGGCCAGTTCCTTCGACTGCACTGCATCGTGCTCCTTCATCCATGCAATGTGTTTCGCCTCCAATTTGGCCAGCCTCGTTCCAGCTTCTTCTGCTTGTGCTGTTGCATCCAGTAAGTCTACAATTCGTGCTGAGAGATTTGCTGTTGCTTTCGAAAGTTCCTGGTGCCATTGCTGCCGCATGGAAAATCTGTCCGCCAATCGGGTTTGTTCTTTTATTTGATGATTGTGACCTGACTCGCAAGCAGCGGGGATGGAGCTGGTCAGCTCTGAAAGCTGGGGTGAAGCAACACGTTTAACTTTCGATCTTTGTGGATTATCCAACTTGTGCTCCTGCCCGACAGGCAGAGAGTTCTGAATAGAATGTCAGTTCCAATTACGCCTCCACAAAATGTAAATTACCACAGGTGATGTAAGAAGTGGTATCTGCCCATCCCTAACAGTTTGGTGAGTCCTAATAGGAGAAGGCAATCCAGCTGGATGGTTTGAATCGTGGGTCTCCAGATCTTGGTGGGTTTCCGCCATCATTAGATCAAATACTTCTAGTCGTACTTTTGTTCTGGGAGAGAGATTGGGGCTGCATGGCAAAGTAGGAGCAGGATACAGTGGCGACCATAGTTGGGGCTGAGTTTCGGTGGATACTTCAGGTGGATCAGGAGTTCGATCTAGATCCATGTTTATTAGCTCAATGAGTCTTGCTTCCGCCTTGGGAGAAAGGTTGGCGGCATGTGGGCATCTGTCCAGCACCACTTGAGAATGAGAAGAACTTCGAGAAGGGGAAGTGGGATTGTCCAGATTACTCCTCCACTGTGCCAGAAAATGAGCATCTTCTCCAGGTTCAACAGACGAAAATCTATGCCTCCTTGGCACACCTTGTGATATGCCAAATGATCTGCTCGTAGCGATAGGCTCCAGCAGTAATCTCTCCTTCGGGGTTGACCTTATCTTGAATCTGGCCTTTCCCTCATGAGATTTAGGGAATAGGATACCGTTCTTAGCGGAGTGCTGCTTATGACGAGAACCGACCCCTTCTTCATCTATCAAGCTGTCTCTAGCCCCAGATACTATGGGTGACAACTGTGTTTCCACCACCACCTTTTGCTTCTTCCGTGCACTGGAGGAATTTATGGCACTCGCCTGCTGCCTCCATTTGGTTGTGGTCGCATCCCGTTCAATTACTATGTTCCTAAGGATCAGCCGTAGTGATTTCCAAAAACAAATTGCACACCATGATTGCTCTCCGCAGCAAGCTTCTTCTTCCATTGAGCGACCAAGGTATTTGGGCAGTCCTTTTTCACGACCCGCAACCGTGGCCGTGGCTCCTCCATACTTGGTTCAACCCCATCACATCTGACCTTGTATTGGTTGCCACGCTCAGCAGTGATCTCTTGCACCGGCCATAACACAACTTTCTCTGGAACTACCTCATGTGTGATTGAAATCTTGCGTTTCAATGTGCCAGAGTCGCTCATGTGGGATGTTGAGGCGGTCACAAAAGTGTGGTCATGGAGTATGTAACTCAGGGAATGACGTATTAACTACACCAGCAGTGCTCCATATGTTCTATTTGGCCATCTGCCAGCCTGCAGAAAAAAAGAGCTACATGGAAATGTGATTTCCCTCTTGAAAAATGGAAAGGAATGCAGGCCATATGATGCCATTTGCGCGGTTGCTGGAGATAAAGCAGGCGAGCTCTTGGCAATAAAGGGCGTCATCAAGTCTCGCCGTCAGCTGCATCGCTTCGAAGTTGCAGCCAAGTGTGGCCGCGATGGAGATGAAGTCATTGATGGCAATGCAATCAGCATTGGCTCAGGACAGGGTTCAACCAAGCGGGTACGTAGAGGATAACGGGTCATTTGAAAAGCTACTGCACGCCTGAGCCTTGCATACAGTCTGTGAGCGGTCGCTACGTTTCACTAACTTAAGTGTCCATCCCATTCCTGTCGAGCTTGTCTGGCGTAACTGCACACTAAGGCACGGCACAAGCATCCTGTTCCTCACACGCGCGCCTTGTCTTTGCTACCCGGTTGCAGGGGACCGTGCGCAACCATCCCTCCGCAGCAGAACAAGCATGCAAGGGCAGGCTTCTAATCCAGGAATCGCTTTGCATGGGGAACTGGGGCCATGCGGTTAGGAGACTGGGGGGGGGAATGAGGTTGCTGGCGATGCAAATGAGTGGCCAATGAGTGTGAGTGTGAAAAGGTCACAGAAACTGGCGAACAAGGCTTGTAAGTGCGCCTCGAAATAAGAAAGAGAAAGTAACGCATACAAGCTGGAGAGTCCACCCGTTGATCCTAACTGGTGTTGATCAGGAAGGATGAATGAAGTTGACCCCAGGGCCGCGCCGTCCCACGTAGCTTGCGGTGGCGGGGAGGCCTGGAAAAAAAGGGACGCAGTGGCTGCAGCCGGGAAATAGGCAGGGAGTCCATCGGCGATTTATCGCATGCAATCTTGGGTTTATGCTTATCCACGCATTGCATCGACGACCCCAATGGCGACGCAACGCTCAAGCCATCGTCACCCCGGCCAGGTAGCGAATGCAGTTGGCAGGAGATGGCTGGCAAGGATGAGCATGTCGTGACGCCCTGAATGAGATGAGACATTCAGCACCACGTGGTGCACCTCAATAGGTTCCTGTTTGACAGGTTACCAATCGTGGCTGGGTGCCGCCAATTGGGGCGTGGGGGGTATGCAATGATATCTTCCAGTTGGACCCTCGCCAAGGAGGTTTTGAAGGGTATACAATTTCGAGGAAAAGGCAGCAGGGTAGTGGACGTGGAGCCCGCTGCTCCGGAAGGAGAGGTCCGCAGGCGGATGTGAGCCGCAGACCATAGCGTTGCTGTCCACCTCGTCTGGCGAGGGAGTGAGGACCAGCCGCCCACATGCCCGATAGAACTGAAGACCGGACTCGTCCAGCGACGTGAAGTAGGAGCCAGACTGGAGTTCCTCGAAAGAGAAGGAATGCAGTGCTCGGACCTGCGTAGCGCGCCGCGGAACATGTTCAGATGGATGCCACTGGACAAGGATGTTCACACAACTCACCCGGGCATTGAACTTTGCCTCGCGTCCATGACACTGGGAGAGGTGCTCTGCGAGAGGGGACTGACTCGAGAGGGAGGGGCATTGGATGCGATGAGGGTGGTCAAAACGGAGATGCAGAGGCGACGCAGAGGGGGAGTCTGGCATTTGAGTGCGCCTGTAGATAAGGCCAGACAAGATGAGGCTGAGTGCGCCCATTTTCTCTCGCCATGCGCGCTGTTGCTCTGGGGTCCACATTCCTGGAGACATGCGAGAGATCGAGCTGCACAGCTAAAAAGCAAGGGGTGACGGACCACGCGCCCTGGGTAGAAAAGGCAGGATGCAACAGGCGACGAGATGCATGAACCGGGTGTCTTTTGGACCTGGACCGATGCCATCGAGGCAGCTTCAGGAAGGCGCCTCTGGCACCGTGAGTGGTGCGGCTGGTTGCATGGACTGGCGTAGCTTTCTTCACAAGTTTGAAGAGGGCGGGACCGGACTCTTGCAGCATCCCGGAAAGCGTGCTGGCCTCTCGTTTCTTTCTGGTTTTTTTGTGCCACGGTAAATGCCATCGCTGAACGCACGCAGCAGCTCCATTCGAGCCAGCAGACGGCACGCGTTACACGATGGCAGGCGCCAAAAACGCCACAGGGCTCAAAGTTCAACTTCAGGGGCCAACCTGGAACCTCTTTCGCCACGAGGCGACTCGGGCGAAGCGGCACGGGGGGTTGACCTGCCAGAAAGGTGCGAGATGAGTACCGGGCGCACCGGCCCCGCATCAACCACAGCGGCGCAGAAGCAGCCAATCTGGTCACCTCAGCAGCCTTGGCCCCAGGTGAGTTTCTTGCGAGCCCAGAGATATTCTCTGACTATACCAATCCTGGCGCCTTTCTTCATATGATTCCGGTGCCGATGGCGAGGGCTCTTTAGCGAATGAGAGTGAGAAAGGCAAGGGTTACGTCACTCACTACCTGACGTTCCCCCGGAACGTGAGTCATCGCGCCAAGGGACGGATGTGAAAACGCACGCGTTGCAAATAGCTTCACCCCCATCGTCCGTTCTCCAGAGTGGTGGCTGTAGCATTCAGCCGTGTCGACTGCTCCGTTGAGCTGCGAGGAGTGCCACATGCACGGAGGGGATCCATCGAGGACCTCCATGACTTCCTGGCAAGGGGCTACTTGGGTTCAACTCTAGCTGCGATTGGATCGCATACTCTTTGGGCGCGGGCACCTGTGCTTCAAAGGCAATGAGCATGCTTGCCACACGTGCCGTCGAAAAATACACACACCAGCTTGCGGCACAAGACGCATGCGTTGCAATCCAGCTCGCCGCTGAGACTGTGATGCCAGAGAGGACTAGTGCACGCGGTAACGCTCCGCCTTCACCCCAAGGGTTGCTATTTGCATGAAGGGCTGCGGGGTTGGCGGCGGTGGCGGCGGTACCAGGTCCAGATGATTGCGTAGCGGGAGCGTTCTGGATTTTTGCTGTGAGACGGATGGGCGTTACCCCGAGTTCCTGCGCAAGATCCAAGCTTGGCTGGCGAAATGGTTTGAGGGGATGCCTCGGCAAGTTGGGAAAGCGGGGGCGTGGTGGCGTTTGGTTTGCGAGAAGAGGACGAATCTGAGTGCGGCGAATCGGACCCGGATGATCCCTGCTTCATAACGTCGGAGTCCATCGCAAGGATGGACTCGTTTTGCCCAACAAAATAAGACAGGCCGCCTGTAGGATTGACGTTGCTGAGGATCTCATCTAGTGGAAGCTTGATGCCGGGGCAGAGGGTGCTGAGACCACGAGATGAGGTGTTGGTGACGTCTTCGCCGTGATTTCGGCACCGGAAGGGAAGGTTGGGCTGAGAGAAGGGCGGAGGGTTGGATAAGAGGGAGGCAGTGGTGTCAGTTGACTGATTTCTGCGCCGCAGCTGCGCCTTCCTTTCTTGGAGGCCATCCGGCCTCTCGCCTGCAGAGGATTTGCCGTGTGCCGGGGGCTTGGTTCCCAAGGCGCGCTCAACGGCTTAGCTTTCGCGCCCAGCCGGAGCCTGCGACTCGGTCACCCTCCCGCTGCCTCTTCGCCTCCAGGTGCATGGGTGAGTCGTGTTGAAATGGGTTTCGGGTTGGCCCTCAAAGCTGCCCTGCGGCGTTCTTGGCGCCTGCCGTCACATTTCGTTGGTTAGGTAACGTCTTGGAATACCTTCTCGCTTCCAACACTTCCGGGAAACCTTCCGACGTCCCCCATCAGCGAACCGCTAAAGCTTGAAAAGCAACATTTTTGTGTTTCTTTTTGGAAAGTGTCTCCATTTGGGTATATGCGTCCCTCCTTAGACACTTTCCTCCAATCAGAGCTCTCAAAATCCTCGGT
>JBBPTZ010001152.1:0-11339 GCA_038094315.1 Phylloporus cf. tubipes
CAACATCACACTCGATGGCATACCTATCGCCGCCGTTGCAAACGTGGACAACTTCAGCTTCGCGTGCGTATCCCTTCACCAACTCGTTATAATGTATGTTGATGTTTCCACTCCATATAGGAAGGTCTATGCTGCTGGCCACATGGTGGTACGTCGAGACCGACCTCACATCCCGAGCGCCGCATAGTGAATGATACCGTGTCTCTCTAGCCTGCGTTCCAACCCGCAGCTTCTCTGAAGATCTTCACCCAGGTCATTAACAAGCAGCCTCTTCACTCGGTGTAAGAGCGAGGTGAGGTCCTTGGAGAATTCATTGCAAAGGGCGGAGATCACACCGTCCACTGAAGATTGCGGGCGGAAAATTTGCTTAGAGTCGTTGCAATGCATGCTTGAAACGTTGTACGTCTACTCATCCCCACGGCTTCGTGCAGGTCAGTTGCCATGGAAAGGTCATGATTTCCGATCGTGATAGTGAGAACTAGACTGCCGATCTGACGGAGTGTTTCAGACTTTCTGTGATTAGCACGAGTAAACACCGTACTCCCACTGGCAGGGAGACGCCTTGTAACTCGATAGAGGGAAAATTGGGAACATTTGGGTGTGAAAATATTGGTCGCTCCCATAAGCTGTGGCCTCGAACGATATACTTACAGCCTGCGTTCAAACCCGCAGCATTATGCAAGAGAGGCCTCTCCATTCGGTGTCTCGAAAAAGTGTCCACGAAGGGCTCACTCAAGTGTCATATTTTCCAGATACGCCTATTCCGGAATATCCAAGCAAACATACATGTACTGAAAGAATACCCGATCAATATCAGCATCGCCTTTGCGTTTGGCGTGTACATTGTTTGGATGGACAAGTTGATCAGGCCGGTCGCGACATTTGCCTGGACGATCGTGCTGTAAGACGAATAACAAAGCTTGCCCAGGATGAGGACTCACGAGGAGGAAGATCACGAGCCCGTTCTGGTTTATGGCCTCAAACAACGCAGGAGACGACTTGGGCGTCGAAGTCGTGGGATCCTCCTGAAGGATCTTTTTACCAGAGGGATCTCTGGGATCTTTCAGTTTCGAGATACGTGTGGGGAAGAATATGATGTCTAAGAGATAAAACGCGAGAATAAACGAAGTGTTGAAGGCGACGATCCAGAGTATATATGGTAGATTTGCCTGTATCGGGGGAAAAAATGTTTGTAGGTGAGAGTAGTTTCTCGCGACGGTATGTAACTGACCATCCTACGTGAGACTTGGAGACCACGCCGTACAAGTGCCAACAATATCCACCACACCAGCGCGTACGAAAAGAGCTCGGTAGTCGCCTTCCCGTTTTGTCTAGGGGCAGAAGAGTCCAGCGTTGTGAGATCCCGCAAGTTGCCAACAAGGATACGCTGCTGTTTGCGGAAGAAGGATGGGGAAGGTGGAAGGATGATCGTGCCAAGAGAAAGGCCCATGATATGAAGCGAGAAATAGCCTGAGGGGATGAACCTCTGAACTAGAGCAGGGTCAGGAGCCTCACGCACCCAAAAGCGATATCAGCCCTTCCTTGTTTGCGTAAACGACATTAGTTCTTGGGGCATTGAGAAGGAACGTTTCCAACCCCGCAAACGATAGCGCGGATTGGTGCACTGTAGCACACCATGTGAAGCAGACTACTCGACGAAATAAATCGCGCCACCCACAGACAGCGATCCAAAGACCCAACAATGATATAGGCATATATTTAATGATCGGATGGAGGGCCACTTCTGCGACTGGCAAAATGGCGAGCGTCAGGAAGAAGTTCCAATGCACCCCATACTCGGTGACGTGTTCCTAAAACCATTCAGTTTGTAGAATGCAAGGAGGTAACACGTCACGTTACGGGGTATTCCGTTCCCTTCACGAGCAATACTCGAACGACAGCTAGCACGATGATTGGTAAAATCTTTTTCATTATCCGGTATAACTTGGGTCTCACATCCGCATGCAATTGGGATGGATCCTTGATAAGGGGTATCGCTGATACAATGCCTTGAGAGAAAACAAACGAGCCAACTCCGCAATCCATCTAAACCAATGAGTCGGGGCAGCTCCAAACGGGTGGATCTAGAACAACACGTACCAGCGAGACACCATACGTTTCACACTTTGCGAGAGAACGCGGAAAGACAGGAAAGTCGACCGCGAGAATGGAAAACACCGTGATCAGCATCATATTGGCACGGTATGCTGTGAGTGCTGGAAGGGGTCTCAATGTGGGTTGTGCAAACCCGTCGACGTAACCGCTGTCTCGCGCAGTCGCGCTTGACTGGATCTTATTCGAAAGTAAGGGTGTCCCGCTTTCGATTGGGGAGAGAAGGAGCAATACGCAGGTCGGAGCCAGGAGGAGCGCCAAGAGTGCTCCGGGTGCATCGGCATAGACGGTCAGAGCAAGTGACAGTGGGAAGACTAAGACCAGCCACTCTAGAATGAATGGCATACTACGGAACGCGGTCAGGCGCGTTCGCAGAGTGGAATGCAGGGTTATCGATGCCTTTTGGCCTTGAGTTACAAAACCTCAGACAGGTCTCGATAGACTCACGAGCGCGACTGCTAACAGAGCGTTGATGTGAAAGATAGACGAGCCCGTCATCCCGGAGACGAATGCCTCCTTCGAGGTCTTGTAGTCATTGCCCATCTGGCTTGAACGTCGTCAAGACAGGAACAACTACAGTGATTTTTATTTCACGTGACTGACGACGCGATGGGTCACGTGCTGCCGATTACAACTATCCAACGGAACCTAATTCCCAGCTGCTAGCAAAGGTCTCAAAGAATGTGCTTGCAGATTATCGCACACAAAGCCTCAATGACTGTGTACAACGTGATGCGCCGAAAGTGTACTGATATTTCATTCCTAGAACAATCCGGTTGTATGTAAAACGCACAATTCATCCCATAGTCCCCGCCAGAGAGCAACGAGCAAGTTCTACTGCAGAATCAACTGTTCTTGAAGAAACATATATAATCCTCGCAGACGTCGATTATTGTAGAACGGTTGATATTCTATGCGCGCACGTGGTCTATGCACATCAAAGTGGTCCAAGGTAGTTAGTGCTAAGCGTAAGAGGTGGGTCGATTAGTAGTTGGTACTCGGCGAGTAAAATATACGACGACCCGTATGGCAAAAGGCTACAAAAGGTGAGTTACATGGATGATTCAAAAGAATACGGGGGATCACGCACCATCCGAGTATAAAGTCGAAAGGGAGAAAACGAAAACGAATGAACAGCAACGACAATTACTCTGACTTATAACTGCATATTTAGATCTCTTCAAGAGCGACACAGCAAACGTGATCACGCCCGCATATGAATGGCCACAAGGCTCACCAAACGACACGACCCTCCTCCGCTCTTCCGAGAGCGACTTCTATACCGACGGTGAACTCTGACCCAGCCTGTTCGAATACCACCTCTTTCCTCGTCCTTCCCAGGAAGGATGCATTCATACTTTTCCTGCTCGCTGGAACGGGAGACTGAACGTGTGCGTACCTAGGATATTGTTCATGTGGTGCCGGAGTCGCTGATACTACCAACGGGCCTTCTGGAGGAGGCGAAGCGTAGGCTTGCGACAGGTCTTCGCAGTATTCCTCCTTGTGATTGAAAGAAGTGCGCCGAGTCTTATTTGTGCTAGAATACGACCTCGGCGTAGGTAACGAGACCGCCCTGGGTCTTGGAACGAATGGAGAATTGAAAATGAATGGAGGTTGAGATGACTGTGACGTTGCAGAAATGGCCAATGACGATAGTGGCTGCAGCAACAATGCAGAGGTATCGAACTTTTCATTATTCGGTGCAGCAGAGGCATCACCATTAACAGCAGCTTGATAAGGCGGTGGAGGTGTGCTAGGTCGAAACATCGGAAGGACAGGTGACGAGGGTGCCGAAGGTGCGGGGGAGATCATATACATACTTGTAGTCCGCGTGCGTGGTCGCGATGGACAGAAGTAGAAAGGATCGTCCTCTCTTCCGGCGGGTCCCTCTAAAAGACTACATTCGGGTTCCTCGGCTGAAACGGATAAGGGCACCGCCTGCGGGAAACCAACGGCGTCGGATTGGGCGGGCTCGCTCGGTCCTTCGCCCTCGTCCTCATACAGCGGAAATAATTTCGTAACGATGTTGTCAGAAAAGGTTACTCGCGATGACCTCTTGCCCTCTGTCGTTCCCATGCCATGTCCTGCTGGGTTGAGAATACCGGACTGGCTAAGCGTGGGTTTTTGTCCATCATTCGCACTCCATACGTGCATCGCAAGTGGCGAACTTCGCACTGGGACCCCGAGGGACAGACCAGTGGGCACAATTGGACTACGAACTTGAAGGGTTCTCGTTAAGGAAGAGACCAGACCAGGAGGCCTCGAGGGTGACCTGAAACTGCCATCCCACACCTTCCGCGCAGTACGAGGGGTATACGGTGCAGAAACCTTGATGCCTGAGCTCCAGGCACGCCGCTTTGCTTTGATTTCGAGGGACTTCTCCGCTTCATCGTCCATCCAACCGATTTTGGCACCGATCGATGTTGCCCTGACAAGCTTCCACCCCTCCTCCCGAGCTCGGCTCCGGACAAGCTCGAGTGCAGTACAAATTTGTTCCAGATAGAAAAGGCGCGAAGCAATGAACTCGTTAACTTGCATATCTCTGTATTCAAAAGTGTGTGCATCCGACGAAGGGGGTGTACGGGGTGCTGGAAACTGAGGCGCCCGTTGAGGCGTCGAGGGGACACTCGAATATTGGGCAGAAGCGTTTCGAGGACGAGGGCGCGACGAGCCGACTCTAGATACCAAAGACGGCCGGGGAGTAGAGTAACTTGTATCATGAGCAGAATCCAGTAGCACCTGGACGGGAGGAGCCAAAGGAAGGTATTCCTCGTCCTCAGGAGTCCGGAGAGATATCTGGCTGTCATCTGACTCGTCATCATTGACATCAGAAGGAACAAGAGGACACCTCGACATGTCAAAAGCCGTGTCCGCCAGCCTACCACCACTATCGTTATTGCTGGAATCAAGCCCAAAGTCCACTGGATACAGGTGTTTGTCATCGGAGCCCGACGAATGGGTGCCGTGATGTCCAACGCGACTGAGCTCGAATGTAAGCCGTTCGGTATCGTCCCAATCGTCTCCAACTGTGAAATGCTCTCCAAGAAGGCTGTCGTTATAGCCATTATACTCGACGTCAAAAACATCATGAAGGTATCTCACGCCCCATTCGTCCGCTGCAATATCGACTAAGTACTAACCCTGGAAATACTGAAACTCCCTACCTTGACCCTGGCGGGGGTAGACGACTTGATCGGTATCTTCCGTGTCGAACATACCCGGGAACGGGGATGGAGGGCGGCAGCGCCGCCGCTCTGACTCATGGTCATCACTACGATCCCCAAAGTCGAGAGCCTTTCTACCCTCACTTTGAACCTTCCTATGTCTGCTCCCACCTACCCTTGCACTGCTAATGCCGCGGGCATGAGAGTTGGTGGCCTCGACCGATTCCATTTCCGCCCGAACTCTGCTGGCCATGGCAATTAAAGTCCATTCGGCGTATCCGGCTGCGGGAGTGTGTTGGGGTGCGAGAGCTGGTACCACATGGCGTCTCCAGACGTCAATGAGAGTTGCACGAGCCCGCTTTCGAAGAAGGTCGGGATTCTCCGAAACGGGGAAGGTTTGTTGGGATGGCGAGGAAGGTGTGACACGATCAGAGAGAGGGAGTGGAGGAAGTGGGGTAGGTGGTGGCGCACTGGAGGGTGGAGGGGGTGATGAGGATGAAAAGGACTTTGGAACCAATGAGCTGTTGAGCCAAGAATCAAAAAGAAAGTCGATTCCTTCAAAGGTCGAACATACGATATCAACGAAAACAAGAGAGAACGTTGCCTCTTGTGTTTCCCCGGCTTTGGAGGCCTGGCAGGGGAACCCTCTGCAGTTGCGGGACAGGCACTGCCTTCCAAGCTATTTCGCTGGCTTTCGGGCTCGCTGCAGCCCTTGACATCGACGACGACGCCTAACAGCATTCGAACACAGTCCGAATTCATGGGGACGCAAATTTCCCGACCGTCGACGAACCTCAACAAAAACTCCTTGTGTGGAACGTCCATGGATATTTCGTGGACGCGGGCGACCAAACCTACTGCTTTATCGAGCATATGGATGCTCGACGGTGGCTCGAGCTGGAGAACGGAGGTGAGGATATGCAACTGTGAGGACCACGCAGGAGGGATGGCCGCGCCAGGACCGAGATCGTGGAGGGAGAGAATGCTTGGAAACGTGAGAGCATAGAGGATTGTTGGGTGAGGAGGCGGGGGAATGAGACGAATTATCATGACGTAGATGCAAGGAACTGATTAAGAGGGAGGGTAGTATAAAGTCTAGGGGGAAAAACGACGATCGCGAGTTGCAGCTCGCGGACGTCGTTGACGTCCAGCACAAAGGGTGAATAGCTGCCCGCCTGCCGGTTTTCTCAATTTCTGTGAGCATACGTGAATTTACGTCAACTTTCGTTTACCGGACTCATATTGTTCCCCGCTTCTCCAAATTGAGGCGAGACCGCAAAGCCTTTGGACGGCGTTGCAGGTATCAGCTAGACATGGACTGTTGCACCCGGTTTACTACGAGACACAGCATGGAATCTATAAGAACATTCACCAGAGTATATCCAACAACCCTGTCCGGCACAGGGATGACACACGTTGGTACTGGATTACCTAGGGGGAGAAGGGCATCGCCGTGCCGCATTCACGGTGAAATCGCAGCACGCAGATCAAGTGAGGCACGGTGACACACCTACGCCATTTATACCGAGCTCGTAGGGTTAGCCTTGCCCTTCGTTTCTCCTGTCCGAGCATGGGTGCAAACCATAGCCAGCCCAAGGACGACCGCCAAGTAGTGAAGCGTTCCCGAACGCTGTCGACGTTTCTGGGCAAGTCACCGTCCCGACTGAACCTGCTTGGCCTGGGCAAGCGGTCACCACAACCCCCAGCAACGCCGGTCACTCCGCAGGCGGTCACGGCCAACGTCGAGCTTGTCGCCGAACTCAGCACAGCCTCCCCGGAGCTTACAGTGGCGGACCCGGAGGACCGGCCGGAAGGGTCCGTCGAGGTCAGTCTCCCCTCTTTTATCTGTTTCCCGCTTGATTGCGCGCTCTTCCCGTGAAAACCGCCGTTCTTTCTTACCACCACCACCATCCAGGACCAAGAGTCCGACTTCGCCATGCCCCAACAACAACCTGCGACGGTCCCCTGCCAAGTGAGTGTTCTCGTATCGTTGGTCGATCTCTACCATTCCACACAATTATTCTAGTATCGTACGGGACGCACCCTCGGTAATGGCACGTACGCAATCGTCAAGGAGGCCATTCATATCAAAACCGGACAATACTATGCTTGCAAAGTCATCAACAAGAAACTCATGGAAGGCAGGGAGCACATGGTATGCATCTCGTGGCTTTTCATTCATGTGGCGATCTGCTCGTGGACTGCGTGCTTGCGTTCGCACAGCATTCCTGTGTAGCTTATCGACCTCTCGCATTCTTGATCTCAATGCGTGCCGATTGCAACATCACGCGTAGTAAACGAACCTCCCAGGGTCTCCTGGGCGCCACTTTCTTGTACCCTGGACCCTAGAATTTGATCGAAATTGCTGACCGTCGTTAGGTCCGTAACGAGATTGCGGTGCTAAAGCGAGTTTCCATCGGTCACCCTAATATCGTCACATTACATGACTACTTCGAGGTAAGATTCGCAACACCTGACCCGCATCTCAATCCTCATCGCCACGTAGACCGCCCATAACTTGTACCTTGTATTCGACCTCTGTACAGGCGGCGAGCTCTTTGATAGTATATGCGCTAGAGGGCAATATACCGAAGCGTGAGTCGCACACTTCCAAACGCGTTGAAATTCTCATCAACCAAGGCAGTGACGCTGCCGAGCTTGTGCGCACCATCTTTGGTGCAGTCAAATATATCCATGACTGCGGCATAGTTCATCGTGACCTGAAGCCAGAAAACCTTCTTTTCCGTTCCAAACCAGAGAAGATCCCAGAGATCATGATTGCTGACTTTGGCCTCAGTCGTGTTATGCCGGACAGTAAACTCAGTATGCTTACGGAAGTCTGCGGAACGCCTGGTGTAAGCTGTGTTCTGATGGCTGTTTCAGGCATGCTGAGATATTCTTTCTAGTACATGGCACCAGAGATCTTCAAAAAGAGTGAGTCCTTCCTTTGACATCGTCTGGTAGTCACTCAAGGTTGACGTAGCTGGTCACGGAAAACCTGTTGATATATGGGCTATGGGTGTTATCACGTATTTCTTACTTGCCGGCACGTACAACCTTTTGTACCGCGCCAGTGGAGCTGACTGACGTCCCTGCTAGGTTATACACCGTTCGACCGTGATAACCAGAGGCAAGAAATGGAAGCCATCATTGCTGGCGACTACCGCTTCGAGCCAGGTAAGATCTCTAAATACGTCTTGGACCGCACTTCACTGAACCCCTGCAGAGGAGTACTGGTCCAACGTATCACAAACAGCTCGGAACTTTGTTTCCACCTGCCTCACTATCGACCCGGAGGCGCGCCCGACAGCTGAGGAAATGCTTCAGCACGAATGGCTGAGCGCGGAAGTCCCGCACTTCGTCGAGACCGAGAACGGCGAGCCGATGGACTTGCTGCCGCATGTCAAGAAGGCATTCAACGCAAGGAGGACCTGTACGCTTCGTTTCCACTTCTTCCTGTGATGCTTATATTGATGGTGGTTGCACCGATCCGCACAGTCCGTAAAGCCGTATTCAGTATGATGGCGATGAGGCGCATGTCTATCCTAGCCCATCACCTCACACCGGAGCATCACCAACTCAACGAGGACGTGTACCAGTTCAAGCAAGAGTCCGAGAAGGAGATACTCGAGCATGCGGACGTTCTTCACCATCACAATGCAGATTTGGACGTCGCAACCTCGCGGTCCGGAGTGAGTTCCAAAGACACCGAACGGTCCCAAAAGGAGGAACCTGTCGCTCAGGGGACTGCGACAGCTGAGTCTGGGCCGTCGTCCAACGATACCCCCTCGAATGACCCTCCGGCGTCCGCCAAGGACAGCAAGGAAGTCACAGAGAAACTAGCATCCGTGAGCTTGACTGCCAGTGCCAAGGTGAGCGGTGCAGAGTGTATTTGATTCTTTCCACCGTCTGGCAATCTACATGGGCGTACGACATTTTTTCTTTTGCACATGGCACGGTTTAGTTGTTTTTTTTTTCGCAAGCTGGTTTTACTTTTTCGTCTTCGTTTCGTTACATATCTCGCATTCGTGTGATTAATATACGGTTTTCTTTTTGCTTTTGGTTTCACAGAAGGTCTTCAATCGGTTCACGAGGAGCGGAAAGTGAACGCACGAATGGACGCCTAGGGCAAGGGGTTGGGCGCATCGATGATCAGAAGGAGATATGCTTTGTGGATGAGAGGGACATTTTTTGTACATTTTTACGACCTGTACGCGTTATCGTGATGATCATATACTCAGGAACTTGCTTGCCTAGACTCGTTGGTGATACGATCCCGCTCGAATGAATTACAATTAGAGTAAAAACACGACGTGCGAGGGAAGTACAGTGTAGTATTCATAGAACCATACATTAGTGATAATGACATTACAATGTAAAGATGGCAGACGAAGGGGGAAAGGATGTGGATGTGGAAGGGGAATGTGGAAAGGGATGTGGAAGAGGAATATGGAAAGGGATGTGGAAGTGGGACTTGGAAAGGGATGTGGCAAGGAAAGTGGTAGGGATGAAAAAAAGGTCCATAGTCATACACATAGAACGGGCGCGATTAAGAGTGTTCAATTCAATGCTTCCAAGTCCGATGGACGAAAAACGCTCTTAGAGCGTCTTGCTGGTCGACAAGGACAATGTGGTGCTGATAATCTCCCACGCAGTGTCGAGGGCGCACCACATCTTTTCGTCGTCGATGCCCAGGGCGCATACGTTGCGCCACATACCGTTGATCGCCAGCGCGTGTGTAAGGAGGATTTCCGTGTCGAACCTCAATGACATCCAGTACGAAAACTGCTCGAGGAGTTCGAGGACCTCGCTGCTCTCGGGATCGTCTCGGTAGAGCGGGGGAGGAACTGGGTAGGGCAAGAGAGCACCGAGAAGCTGGTCGATGCGCTTCGTATAGAGGAAATTGGACAGGTGGGAGAAGACGTCCGGCGCGGGGAGACACAAGGGTACCACAGGCGCGAATATAAGGCATCCGGGACGATCCGGGATGACGACGTTGGACGGGGGGAGGATCGGGAGATTCGCGCAGTGAGCGGCGAGGACGATGTTGTGGATAGGATAGAGGGTCACGCGGCGTTTGGGGTTCACAGAGGTTTTGGGGCTGTAGACCGCGAGCATGTGGGTGGGCATGTCGCAGGACAGATTGTGGACGACCATCGGATATTCTTTTGGGAGGTCGCCAGAGGGCAGCTCGGCTTTGACGCTTGCAAGGACCCGAAGCATGCTACGAGGGAGGATGAGCGACCCAGCCTAGTTTCGCGATCGAAAGTACTTACTCAGGGCCGAGGCACTGAAGGCCTTCACGGATGTAGCCCAAGTGGGTGCTTGCCAACTCGGGCGCAAAGGCCGTGATCGTGCACATGCGGATTCCGCGGGTAACAGGGCGGGAGAGGTATCTCGGGAGGCTCAAGGGGAAGGTGATAGAAGCGGTCGCAGGGTCCTCCGGCGGGGGGGTGGTGCTGATGCGTCTGCTCTTGTGCATGGCGTGCTCGACGGCATGTCTCGAGCTAGAAGATCGGCGACGGCGACGAGAAGAGCCCTGGATGCCACCTCGAACCTTTGACCTTTGAGACTGGTGCATGATGAAGAGGATGAAGCGGGTTTGTCTGGTTCGTCGACATCGAAAACGAGCCTTCTTATAGGCCAAACGGCGGTGGCAAGAATACTGGCAAGCGTGACAGTGTCATGCGTGACACATATCGCAATCAAAGAATCCAATGGCTTTTTCTTACCTTTCATGGCAATTTGCGGACCCACACACCCCCACAGATTGCTTCATGAAAAACGCAATCCGGCCACCGTCGACAATAACCACTCACCACACGCCCATTGTTCCAGATACCACACGGTGGCCTCCATTCACATTCTGACACAGGACACGAGTGCTCATTGTCCACCACAGTGACCACAGTGACCACACAACCAGGCGAGGCATTCATCTCGCCTAGTCACGTGGCACGCCACTTCGAAAGGGGTCACAGTCTTGGTCAGTCGCTGTAGCATCATCATGTACTCACTTGAATAATGTCTGATGCTAGACAGCGAACGACACATATGTTGCGT
>JBBPTZ010001153.1:0-11333 GCA_038094315.1 Phylloporus cf. tubipes
ATACAGTAAGAATTACCTAAGCAATGTATATATTTTTGGAAAGCCCTTGATTAGGGCTATCTAATAATACCTTGGTTTATGACCATAGCTTTAATAGTTCTCTAGATATTTGTTCATCAATCAAAATAATGCAAACATTGCATCAGTTTTGTTGCTTAGTGTATTACTGAAACCTTCTCCTGCCTTTTTCCATGCCCACTTCTTGCCATTTGATTCTATGTGATTAATCTTGGTTTCATCTGACCATATATGTAACTCACTTCCAGTCCTCCATAGTCCAATCTCTATGGCTAAAAGCAAAGTCCATTCTTGCTTTTTTATAATACTTGGTAAGGAAAGGGCATTTCTTCTTCACCACAGCCTTCATACCAGCCTTTTTCAAGTGTTTGCAGATGGTCTGGGAGGAGGTGGACTGGTTCTTAACATCCTGAAGAGTTCTGATCACCTGAACAGCATTTTCAGCTTTGCCAGTTCCAATAAGCCAAATGGCATGGTGCATATTAGTGGGAGTTATGATTGAAGGACAACTACCAAAGGACTTGGCAAGGTTAGGATGAAGTTTGGAGCAAATTCTACTGATGGTAGAGTGGTTTCCACCAGTAGCAAGGAAATTTGACAAGTGGATTGACCCAAATCCAAAAGAGTAAGGATTTAATTGGTATTATCAATAGAAAGTGGTTTCATAATAATGGAGGTGAACAAAGAGTGGTGTTATGGTTTGTTTGTATCATGTTGAACTCATTGTACATCACATGACTTACTGCTTATATAAAAATGTGTCATAACATATTAATTTAATACATTATTAATTTAGCAACAAAACTGTTGCAATAAGTATCTGTTACTAATTGTTGAATATTTCATTACTGTGAATGAATTACATAAGCAATGTATATATTTTTGGAAGGCCCTTTATAATGGCTTTCTAATAATACCTAGGTTTGTAGGTCTAGCTCTAATATATCATGAAATATTAATTAATCATTACAATTGTTGCCAATATTGTAATAGTTTTGTTGCTTAGTGTACTAACCTCAAACCATTCCTTCAGTTCCTAACAGTAGGGGTATCTGGTCCTATTCTTGATCATTCAGTATGTTTCCTTTGAACAGCTTACCTACTTGGCTGTTTCTTTTACAATAGCCTCATTTTCCCTTTTTCTGTTATATGTTGCTTTTTACAAATTCAACTCTGGTCTTTGCTCCTAAACTCCATGCCAACTCTGGTGTTATTTCCTCTATTCTTGGGTCACCTGACCCTTAGACCATTTCTGTTTCCCTTTTGTATATTCTTGTTCTTACTTACTTCATTTATATTAGTTTCACTTCTTGTTTCCTTCCAATAGACCTGTGCTTTGCATAGCTCCAGTACTCCAATATTCATGTTCCTGTCTTACTTATTTCCTTGTTCTGTCTTACCAATATTTGTAATGCTCTGGCAATCCTCTATTCTGGCTTATGAATCTGGTGCAACTCTGGACATATATAAACTCTGTAATATTCACTGTAGATACTTTAGTTTGAATATCAATTTAACTACCTCCCGATCTTTCCACACTTGAGTCCTAGACTCTCCTCTGACTCCTGACTCCAAGATCTGTAAGTACAAGGGCATGACATATATGTCCTGTGCTGAGAGTTCTTGCCCCTTTTTGACCTGTCCCATATTCTCTTGGTACCTCTGAAACTTTGAAACTCTGGGTCCTCTGCCAAGGAGGACCTAAGTTTAACAGTATATTCAAACTCATACTTGTACTTGCTTACTTCCATCTTTTTCTCACAGATGTTGTGCACTATCATATGCTATGAACAACTCAAGTTGGCCTTTGGGTCCACTTACACTATTTCTGGTAATTTCTTCAGCCTCATGGCTTAAGAAGACACCAACCCCTCTATCTCCTCCATGCCCTGCCAACCTCTCAACTCCACAGCACAGAGAGACACCAATTCATCTATCTCTTCCACTCATTATTATCACATTGCATCCTATGACACCTATGCATCCCTGTTAACTCCACTATCAGAGTCTCACATTGAGGAACAAGCTGAAGAAGACCTTTTTGCACTGCTTCCCATGGATGGCCCAAATGATGAGCCTCTATCTGGCCACTCTAACCCTCTTTTTGACTTGGAACTAGAAGATCCAAAGCAAGGTTTTCCTAATAAAGACAACAATGACCCCAATGACATACCTTTGGGCTTTGAGCCCCTTAATCAACTTACTAATACTATTTGTGATATGATATGGCAGTGTTATATACCATTTTTCCATCCAAGTTCAATTTTAGACTTTCAACCCAATTGTTAAACTTGGATCCTCCTGGGGGGAAGTCCGGAGTTTTGGAGTGTTGGAGGTACTGAGGGGTATGGGGTGAGTCGGAGAGGGGTGAGGACTCTTGGTGCAGGACTTATGTGTTGCACCCTTGTACTCACAGTCCTCAGAGTCGGAGGTCAGAGGAGAGTTTTAGAGACTCAAGTGTGGGAAGACAGGAAGAAGTTAATTCAATATTCAAACTGAAGTATCTACAACGAATTTACAGGGTTTATATACTCTGGAGGTACACTGGATTTCTAAGCCGGAACGGACTATTACCGGAGTATTGGAAATATTGGTAATACAGAATTAAAGACTGAGTAAGACGGAAGGGAGATGTACCGGAATACCGGAGCTGTGCTTCGCACAGCTCCCGGAGGAGAACAAGAGGCGGAACTAGTACAAACGGAGTAAGTAAGAACAAGGATATACATATGAGTAACGGAAATGGTCCAAGGGTCAGGTGACCAGAGGATAGGGGAAATAACTCCGGAGTTGGTGTGGAGTTGAGGAGCGGAGGCCGGAGTTGGACTTGTAGAAAGTGGCATATGACACCAACTCCACACCAACTCCAGGTGTTTCTCTCCATCTCCTTATCACCTGACCCTTGGATCTTTTCATATCTCCTTTTGTCTATTCTTGTTTTTTGCCTCCATTATGTTGCCTCCCCTGTCATACAACATCACCTTTGGATTGAATATTGGCTACTCCTGTTGTTCTGGATCTCCTTTGTAACACTTCACATAATAAAAGATCGGGCTTGGAGGTTGAGAAAGAGGAGCTGGAGTTGGAGATACTGGCAAACTTGGAGTTCTTTGAGTTGGAGCTCTTGGACTTGTTGGAGGATCAGATGGAGTCAGATGATGATGCTGTGGATTCAGACTTGCTGTTCTTGGGCAGTTGGTTTTCTGAGTTGGAACTGGATACTGTTACAATAGGACCAGGTAGGAACTATTGTAGTCTTGTGAGACCTGAGATCTGAGGACAAGGGATGAGGACAAGGGCAGAGAGGGACAAGGGTCCTAGGGCTTTCCTAGTGACAAGGGGTCAGTTGTGATGCACAGAGTGATAGGATAACCCAAGGGGACACCAAGAGTTCTAAGGGCAAGGGGTGTTGTGCAATGACAATGGTCAAAGCAACACAAAGGCCAATCAGAAGGTGGCCTAGGATTTAGAGGGGATAAGACCTTAGCATGGCTAAGGGGCAAGAACAAGGGGCACTTGGATTCAGGTGGATGTACAAGAAAGACAAGTGTGAGAAGCTAAAGTATATGAAGGGCGGGTTTATATGTATACTAAGTAAAAAAGAAGATGACATAAGTAGGAAAGGAAGGTCATTGTCATATGCCGCTTTTTACAAAGTCCAACTCCGGTCTCCGCTCCTCAACTCCACACCAACTCCGGTGTGATTTCCCCTATCCTCTGGTCACCTGACCCTTGGACCATTTCCGTTACTCATATGTATATCCTTGTTCTCACTTACTCCATTTGTACTAGTTCCGCCTCTTGTTCTCCTCCAGGAGCTGTGCTTCGCACAGCTCTGGTATTCCGGTATATCTCCTTTCCGTCTTACTCGGTTTTGGTTCCGTATTACCAATATTTCCAATACTCTGGTAACACTTTGTTCCAGCTTATGAATCCAGTGTAACTCCAGAGTATATAAACTCTGTAAATTCGTTGTAGATACTTCAGTTCGAATATCGAATTAACTTCCTCCTGTTCCTCCCGCACTTGAGTCTCTGAGACTCTCCTCTCTGACCTCCGACTCTGAGGACCACGAGTACAAGGGCGCGACACATAAGTCCTGCGCCAAGAGTCCTCACCCCTCTCCGACTCGCCCCGTACCCTCAGTACCTCCGACCCTCCAAAACTCCGGACTTCCCCTCAGGAGGATCCGAGTTTAACAGTATATTCGAACTCACTCTTGTACTCGCTCGCTTCTGTCTCTTTCTCATAGATGTCCCGCACTACTACTCGTCGCGAGCAGCTGGAGTCAGCCTTCGGCTCTACTCGCACCATCCCTGGTGACTTCTTTAGCCTAACGGCTCGAGGAGACGCCAACCCCTCCATTTCCTCCGCACCCTGCCGACCCCCCAACCCCACGGCGCAGAGAGACACCAACCCGACTATCTCCGCTCATCGTCGTCGCGTCGCACCATACGGCCCCTATACATCCCCGTTGACTCCACTACCGGAGTCACATATTGAAGAAATCGAAGAAGATCCATTCACACCGCCCCCTACGAATCTGGATGGCCCAGATGATGAGCCTCCGTCCGACCACTCCGACCCTTCCGACTCGGAACCAGAAGATCCGGAGCAAGGTTTTCCTGATGAAGACGATGAAGACCCCAACGACGTACCTCTGGGCTTTGAGCCCTTCAACCAACTCGCTGATGCTATTCGCGATATGACCAGGCAGGCACTCCGCCGCCGGTCATCCGACACCACCAACAAAACTAAGGTCCGGGAGCCAGACCCATTCGACGGTCTGGACCCCAAGAAACTCCGTCCGTTCGTAGTTCAGTGCGAGCTGAACTTCCAAGCGAACCCCAAGGCTTTCCACCGCAAATGCGCCAAGATCACGTTTGCCCAATCCTACTTGAAGGGCGTGGCCCTCGAGTACTTTGAACCGGACCTGCTCGGAGCAGCTCCTCCGCAATTCCGTCCGCTCTGGATGGATAGCTGGGAGGCATTCCTCTTCAAGCTCCAGTCCAACTTCGGCCTGCATGATCCCATTGCAGATGCGGAAGCTCAGCTCAAGCATCTCCGCATGAAGGACACACAGCAGATCTCCAACTATATAGTCCATTGGAACAGGCTAGTGAGCCAAGTCCGGGAATGGGGTCCCAGTGTGCTCTGCCGTAGCTTCTACAACGGACTACCCAACCGCATCAAGGATGAGCTGTCTCGTCAAGGCAAGCCCAGCAATCTCTACGACCTCCGCACTCTTGTGCAGCAGATCGACCATCGATACTGGGAGCGCAAGGAAGAGGTCAACCAGGCGAATAGGGCGTCTGGTTCCAACTCCGGGAGCCAGCCGCCGAAGAGCAGCAAATCCGACACCACATCCTCATCCGACTCTACCCGCACCTCCGACAAGCCCAAGAGCTCCGGCTCAAGGGACTCCAAGACCGGAAACTCCAACTCTGGTACCTCCTCCTCCAGCTCCAAGCCCAACCTTTTGTCGAAGTTGGGCAAGGATGGCAAGCTCACTGCGACCAAGCGCAAGCACCACTTCGATAACAAGCTCTGTACGTTCTGTGGTCATGATGGCCACATGGCGAAGGACTGTCCTAAGTCCTCCTCCCGAGCATCCAAGGCTCGCGCAGCGCAGACTGCCCCTCCGGAAGCCAAACCGGAGGCCTCCAGCATGGAGGCGAAAAAATAGTCCGCGACCTCGACGACTCTGCACGGAATCGAGGTTGCGTTGACTCCGCCCGTGCACTCAAGGAGGTTCGTCTCAACACATCCACTCTTTCTGACCCCCGCTCTCTCATGCCCTCCATCTCCATTCTTTCCTATGACATCCCTTCGTTTTCTGCGCTTGTAGACTCAGGCTCCTCCAATTGTTTTATAGACACTTCTTTCGTTAATGATCATGGACTTTCCCCTTACTCCATTCCTCCGCTTCAACTCCGCCTCTTCGACGGGACAACCAATTCCACCATCACCCAAGCGATCGACCTGTCGATCTGCTTCGAGTCCGGCGATATCACTCCGACGACATTTTATGTCACTCCACTAGATGGATCCTGCTCCCTTGTTCTAGGACACAACTGGGTGGCCTGCCACAATCCGTTGATTGACTGGGTTTCCAGCAGTATCTCTTTCCGTGCACCCGAGCAGACCATGCCTGCGACCCCGAGCTCACTCCTGCCGCCTACGGACTTACCTCCCACGGCACCTCTGACGTCACCTACTCCTCCGTCTCCATCTTCCACTCCTACCCCTGTCCTGTCGACCACTCCTCTCCGCTTCTGAGACCGTGCAGCCCCACTGATCACGCTCGTCAGTGCCCCTGCCTTCACACTGGCCTGTCGCCTTCAGGGCTCCGTCCAGTTTAGCATGCAGCTTCAACCTAAGGAGTCTGACCTCCGCGCTTCCGCTACCTCTGAGAAGATCGACCTCTCCGGAATTCCTCCGGAGTACCATGACCTCGCAGACGTGTTCAGCAAGAGCAAAGCCTCTCAGCTCCCTCCACACCGTGAACACGATCTGAAGATCGATCTTGAGGAAGGCGCTACACCTCCTTTAGGTACTCTCTACTCGCTCTCTGCCTCTGAGCTCGAGTCCCTCCGCACCTTCCTGGACGAGCACCTTGCTAACGGTTTCATCCGCCCTTCCTCCTCGGCTCACGCCGCTCCGGTCCTATTTGTCCACAAGAAGGACAGTTCCCTCTGCCTTTGCGTCGACTTCCGTGGACTCAACCGAATTACGAAGAAAGACCACTACCCACTCCCCCGCATCTCCGACCTCCTAGACGCTCCGAGCCGCACTAACATTTATACCAAGATCGACCTCCAGCATGCCTACCACCTAGTCCGGATCGCAGAAGGTGACGAATGGAAAACATCGTTCCGGACGCGATATGGGTCGTATGAATGGCTTGTGATGCCGTTCGGACTTACGAATGCCCCCGCGGCATTCCAGTGGTTCATCAACACCATCTTCACAGATTTATTAGACGTCTACGTTATTGTTTACCTGGACGACATTCTCATTTTCTCCTCAGACAAGGCTGCCCATAAGGAGCATGTCCGGGAGGTCCTCCGTCAACTCCGCAAACATGGACTATACGCCAAACCCGAAAAATGCGAGTTCCACACGGACACCACTGAGTACCTCGGCTACATCCTCTCTCCAGCCGGACTGACCATGTCCGCCGAAAAGGTCAAAGCTATCAAGGATTGGCCGGAACCTCGGAAGGTCCGCAATGTCCAGTCCTTCCTCGGATTCGCAAACTTCTACTGGCGTTTTATTCATAATTATTCTCACATCGTCGTTCCGCTCACTCACCTCACCCGCAAGGGTACTCTGTGGCAATTCTCCGACGCCTGTCAATTCGCCTTCCGCAACCTCAAGGAGGCATTCACCTCCGCTCCTATCCTCACCCACTGGGTTCCGGACGCCCCTATTATAGTAGAAACCGACGCCTCCGACTATGCAATTGCGGGTATCCTCTCCATCCGTTGCGCAGACGAGGAAATCTGCCCTGTCGGCTACTACTCCAGGATGCTCCATTCCGCCGAACTCAATTATGACACCCACGACAAGGAGCTACTCGCTATCCATGAGGCATTCCGGACATGGCGTCACTACCTAGAAGGCTCCACTTCTCCGGTAGACGTTGTCATGGACCACAAGAACCTAGAGTATTTCGCTACGACCAAACTCCTCACCCGCCGGCAGGCCCGGTGGTTGGAGTTCCTCTCTCAATACAACATGGTCATCTGCTTCCGCCCCGGACGACTTGGAGCTAAGCCTGACGCTTTGACTAGACGATGGGACATCTACCCAAAAGAGGGGGATAAGGACTACACTCGCGTCAATCCCCATAACTTCCGCCCCATCTTCACCCAGGAACAGCTCGCGTCGTCCCTCCGGGCTACTTACCTTGAGTCTCCAGTACTCCGGGCTAGCGCCATGTTCGACCAAGAGAAACTCCACAACGACATTCTTTCAGCACTCCCCTCCAATCCCCTCGCCTCAATCCACCTCTCTGAGGCACCCTCCACCGACTCCCACTGGTCCGTCGATCCCGATGGCTTCCTCCGCCTTGACGACCGCATCTATGTTCCGGATTCTGACGACCTACGCCTACGCGTACTCCGCTTCAAGCATGACCACCCCGTCTCCGGTCACTTCGGTCAGAACCGCACCCTGGAACTGATCCGGAGAGAGTACACTTGGCCCGGAATCCAAACATTTGTTAAGGAGTATGTTTCCTCGTGTACAGCTTGCTCTCGCGCCAAGGTCCCTAGACACAAACCGTACGGACTCCTGAAGCAACTCCCCATCCCCGAAAAACCCTGGAACTCCATCTCCATGGACTTCATAGAGCAACTCCCTGCCTCCTCCAGTTTCACCGCTATCCTCGTCATTGTCGACTGCCTCACTAAGCAATGCATTTTCATCCCGACCGACGACAAAATCACATCCCCAGAGTTAGCAAAGTTGTTCCTCCTCCATGTGTTTTCCAAGCACGGAGTTCCATCCCATGTCACCTCCGATCGAGGAACTGAGTTTGTATCCCATTTCTTCCGCTCTTTAGGAAAGGCCCTAGACATCCGTCTCCACTTCACCTCCGGATATCACCCCGAAGGCAATGGACAGACCGAGCATATGAACCAAACACTTGAACAGTATTTGCGTGTCTACTGCAACTACCAACAAGATAACTGGTCTGAACTCCTGCCCCTAGCGGAGTTCTCCTACAACAACACTCCGAACGCTACCACCGGCGTTTCCCCGTTCTTCGCCAATAAGGGTTATCACCTGAACATCACAGTCCATCCGGAAAAGGACCTTACCTCCTCTAGAGCTATGGAGTATACAGCCGACCTCGATTCCCTCCAAGAGTACCTCTGCGAAGAAATTGCTGCCGCACAAGTCCGCTACCAAGGTCCGGCCGATGCCAAACAATCTCCGGCGCCAGACTTCCAAGTCGGCGACCAGGTCTTCGTCAAGGCTAAGTATTTCCGCTCGACACGCCCCTCCAAAAAGTTGTTGGAAAAGAACCTTGGTCTGTACCCTATCATTGCCAAGGCCGGCACGCATTCCTTTACCCTTCACCTTCCCGACTCCATGAAGTCCGTCCACCCCGTATTCCACGTCTCTCAACTCGAACCTGCCGTTCCTAACACCATTCCGAACCGGACTCAACCTCCGCCACCTCCAGTCGAGGTTGAAGGCAAACTAGAATACGAGATAGCAAAAGTGCTCGACTTGAAGATTGACCATCGAAAACACAACTGCAAGCTCCTGTACTTAGTCTGCTGGTCCGGATATGAAGGCACCGACGAAGAGACCTCGTGGCTCTTAGCCATGGAACTTGAACATGCCGCCGACCTTGTCTGGGACTACCACTCCCGCTATCCGGACAAGCCTGGTCCACACTCCGCTTGATTCACTCCGTTCTCACTCCGTGGTTCGCGCCAAATACTTGATTCAAAGAAAGAAAGGAAATCTACACTACTAAGTCCTTTCCTATACCTCCGCCAGGTCCGCCCCGGAGTCGCTGAGCACCTCCAACTTGTTACGATAGGCCCGGGTAGGGACTAGCATAGTCTTGAAGTACCTGAGGACCAAGCGAGGGCGAGGGACGAAGGGCGAAGTGTCCTAGGGAATTCCTAGTGACGGACGACTGTTGCGGTACGCAGGGAGTCGTGGAACCTCAAGGGTGTTGAGGCGACAAGGGACAAAGTGGTGTTGCGCAACGACAACGGTCGAAGCAACACAGAGGTCTATCAGAAGAAGACCTAAGACTTAGAGAGACAAGACCTTAGCACGGCTAAGGAGGCAAGACAAGGGGCACTTGGATTCAGGTGGATGTATAAGAAAGACAAGCGTGAGAGATAAAAGTACAAGAACGGCGGGTTTATATACTAAGAGGAAAGAGGATGACATAAGCAGGGAAGAGAAGGTCATGGAACGTGATGGAACGTTTCATGACAAAGCGTCTCTGACAAAGGATGAGTTGAGCGAATGGAAAGAGACCGGTTAGCGTGCAAATGGTGATTGGAGGATAAGAGGTACGGATATAGTAATAACTGGTCGAATGGAAAGAGCGTCCAACGCGTCGCTGGGATGAGCTAAGAAGTACTAGGAGACAAGCGTATAAAGGAAGAAAAGGGGGAGTCGTAACACAACTCCTCCGCCGCTTCCTTCGCCAGCCTCTTCTCCATGACCTCCCACACCTCCTCCCGTTCCGGGAACAGCCGCTCCTCGGTCATCTCGACGAAGCGCGCCAGCGCGTTCACCTGCCTCCGCAGTCGTTCATTCTGGTCGTCAATCGACTGGCAAAGCCTGTGGATCGCCTCCGCGATTGCATGCAATCCCGCCGCGACCGCGTCCTCTCCGCTGCTCGGCCCCGCCTCCGGTGCCTCCTCCTCATCCAACCCTCTCTTCTTTTTCTTCCTCCTTTCTCCGTCGTCCTCCGTCCCCCTTACCCTCTTCCACTCTGGATTCTCCTCCCCCGGCCTCTCGCACTTCGCCTTCGCCTCCTGGCATGCCACACAGGACGACGACTTACCCGACCCGACCTCACAGTCGAGTCCACACATCTCGCACCTCCGGCACACCGGCAGTGGCTTCCTCACCACCGCCTTCCCCTTGTCTTGACGACGCTGCTGCACCATCACCTCTTGGGCCTACACTATGTTAGCCCTGCTCACCTCAGAATGGTTGGTACTTACCCGCAATTTCGTGGACTCCTCCACCGCCTGCCTCCGCGCCTCCGCCAGCACCGCTCTCCACACCACTTCCTCCGCCGCCTCTCTCGCCGCCTCCTCCGCCAACCTCGCCACCTCCACCTCTGCCTCCTTCTTCCTCGCCTCCTCCTCTCTCCTCGCCTTCGCTTGACGCTTTCACTCTGTGTACTTGGTGTCAGCTGTCTCCTCATCGTCGTCCTCGTGCTCGGTGATCCGAGCATTGTCCCACTCTGTGATGTCAGCGAGGGATGGAGTAGTCGCGGCAGTGGACATGTCGTGGTTGGTTGGTGATGGTAGTGGTTAGAAGTTAAGAAGCAAGTCCGCCCCGCATTGGACTTATATGGGTATAATTTCGGACTCCGCACCCGACCGCTTATTTCGCTTAGTCCGCTTAGTCCGCATTGTCCCAAGCGCGCTTTATCCACAAGGCCTTCAGGGGTTCAGGCCTAAGAGGGGGATACTGTCATATGCCGCTTTTTACAAAGTCCAACTCCGGTCTCCGCTCCTCAACTCCACACCAACTCCGGTGTGATTTCCCCTATCCTCTGGTCACCTGACCCTTGGACCATTTCCGTTACTCATATGTAT
>JBBPTZ010001154.1:0-11331 GCA_038094315.1 Phylloporus cf. tubipes
ACGCAGAGCAACTCCCTCCCGTTTGTGAACCGAACGACAGGCCAAAGCGAGTCATCATATCTCGCGGCGACTTGTCCCACGTCACGCTCAGAACCACGTAGTCCTTCTTCAGTAGCAATCTCCATCTGATTACACATTGCTTCTCGTGAAGTGCAGAATTTGATGACTTGTCCAGTTGAACCGTTTACCAACTCTCCTTGGACCATGTTCTGAGTTGATGGGATTCAGTCCCGGAAGCAGACAATAGTTTTCGAAATCTACCTTGATTAGCATAACTTGGGCACCAACCTATATTGCGATGAGAAAGGATTGATTGACTAGGTGACTGAACAAACCTTGAGTTGAATAGTCCGCGGAGCAACAAGCCGTCCTAGCAATCTCTCCATCTGTTCTTCAGAAATCCGGAGACCACTCGAATCAAGGCCTGCAACATCGGTAGCGTTATATTGAATCGCTTGGCCAAGGAGTGCGCGAATCCTTGATTCATTTGCGCGGTCAACTTCGATCCGGGTTGGGTATCTAGGATGCTGTCAATACCCACTCAGAGATATAGAAATATACTGATACAATTGTGTTGGGCCGATCCCGTCCTCGTAGTGCACCGACCTGGAAAGCCTCCGGAAAGCTTGGATAGCATGATCATCCAGTTTCCCCAGGCGCATGTCATTTAACATATCCACAAATGCTGTAGTCCCCACTATTTGGTTTCGTCACTTCTCGAGGAAGGCAAGAAATACCTTGTTCCTTTTGCCGAAAAACCTTTGTTAGCACAACCGGACGCTTGATACACCGATTCCAACTATCTGCCTCAAAGGCAAAAATCGGTGGTACAATATTGCCGTTTTTGTCGCGGTTTGGAACTGGTGGTAGTTGGCAAAAGTCACCAGATAGTGCAAGCTGACAATGATCTAAATTTCTCGAGATGCAATTAAAACGACATGTATCACCTGTATTCCACCAAACGGCTTATCATTGTTTCTCAGTACCCGGGCAATATTTTCCTGTATATCCTTGTTAGCAGTACAAAAAGAAATGTCAGACAAATACGCGCAAGCTTATCAAAAAGAGTGCCATCAATCATAGATACTAGAGAATTGTCAGCGAGTAACACAAGGCTAAGAGTTCTCCGTACTTTCATCCAAAATCAGAGTCCGCACCCTTCGCCAGCGATCGAGCACGCTCCTTAACTTCTCCTGGCCAAGGAATTTTCCCGCGAGCTTTTTTGCGTCCTCGTTCCCGATGCCGATGCCGGCCCATGAGTGCAATGTTGTACCACCAATATTTACTGAAGCGATGCCAGTAGACGCAGTGATTGCAAGGGTAGGACAACCTCTCCCTCCACAAGCATCGATGATAGCACGAAGAAGGACAGACTTTCCTGTCCCTACAAAAGCTTAACCTCCACTCAGGTGAAAGGAATTTATATCGTTACCTGCAGAACCAGTGAAGAAGACGTTTTCTCCCCTCTTCACCATTTCTAGGACGGCTACTTGTTCCTCAGATAGGACGACAGTGGGAGAATGCACTGCAGAGGCAAGTTTTGATTCAGGTGCATCATGTTTGCTGGGGGTTTCGGAAAGGAAGTTGTACGTCCTTGTCTTTACATCAGGCCGAGGAATATCCTTAGAGTTAGGCTGGTCACCTGAAGACGAGTTAGATGCAAATCGACGTGCTGAATACTCCTATAGAACTGACGTTCCATTCGATGTGGTGTGGAAACCCATTGCTCTGCGTCCGCCTGACAAGTGAAGCTCTTGAATATAGCTCCCGGCCACCTCGAAACCTGCGAGTTGACATCGTCAAAGAAACAAATCCGGACGCAACCGCATCTCACGTTGGCACTGCACTGTTGGTCTTTTGAATAACTTGTCGGCTATGAATGGATAAGGTGCTCACTTCTTCCCATGTACTGTATATCTTGGGACCTTCGCGTCCTACACGGACGGCATAGTACTTCTTCCTCGTGGCCTTTGGCATGGTGGTCAGACTGACTTGTTGACAAGCGGCTACACACAACTGTGGCGCAACTTGCTCAGTATTCCTAGCCTGTCATATACTCGATTACATGCAGGAATACTCTATCAGGAAAGCAATACAACAGAGAAATAACAGCAGGTTAATGGCAGATCAAGCATTCGAAACGCGCAAGGCTAGACAATTTCCACGAAATTAGCCGGAAATATCCCCTCTTTACCGTCGAGCTTGCCCTTCCACCTAGATTGTCTAAGTTGAGTGAAGAACATATCCGAGCGGTACTCACCAATCGTCAGTGCTGTCGCTTTTTCGAGTAACAATTATCACGTCTCCCTTTGAGAACGACAGGTCGCCCGCCTATCGTGGACTAAAACGATGATACTAGGAACGTCAAACCAAACGCACCTCGACAGCTTTGAATTCATACAAAGCGACCGCACGAGCAACACCTTCAAAAGGAGAAAGTGGTTTACTCAACTCGGGTTTCATCCTAAAGCGCGGCTGCGGCGGTTCAACGGTATCCTGGTGGAATTCAAAGTCGTCTTCCGGTGGTGGTGTAGACGAAAATGGGTTCGTATACCCGGCAAAATCGTCTCTTTGTTCATTAGGGTACCCCAGGTTAGGAGCGCTCACGGAACGCGAATGAGAGGCGGTCACGTCCGAAAGCGTTGAGTGAACTGAATGAAAAGGGGGGAGTGAGTTGAAAGGGGACGCAGGATTGTAAGACTCCACTGGGGTGTAGGTACTTGTGAGCCCTCCAACACTCCGCGAGGGCCTGTGAGTGGAACTTGAACCAGGTTCAAGTTCATCATCAAAGCCTGGAGCGCGAGAAGACGACCCGTTAATACCTCCCCATCCAGCCGGGCCGTGGTCGTCTGGACCATTGGAAAAGTAAGAACCAGAATTTGTCCGCTTGCCCCAATGTTTCGGTGGAAAATCGGTATCCTTCTTCTTTTTCCCGAGAAAGGAAGAAAGTCGCTGTGTCTTTGAACTAGTTGAACGGCTACCATTTGAACCACCAAATGTATACGGCGCTTGCTCTTCGTGATCGTCGATCCAACCCTGAGCTCCAGGTCTAACAGTGCAGGATTCCAGAATCTTCACTAGGGACTCGGCCCAATCCGGACATGGCACAGCCCCGCTAAGCAGCATTTTGGCGGTGACGTCTTGATTGTATGCAAGAGTATTAGCATCTTGCCGCTCAACGATAACGGATCCTTCAATAGACACGCCCCCAAAGAGTCCCCGGGTCTTCGAATAGCTATACCTGCAATAGATGGTGAATGATAGACATATGCGTGATAAGAACCACTTACATTGCAGCAACCTTTCCGCTAGTGTTCAATGAACCAATTGCCTCCCCGTTCCGGCCCAAAGGCCCTACAGCAATACTAAGGTTTCCTCCTAATGTTAACGATCCAGCTGACATGAATGATTTCTAACAGGGTAAAGTCAGCAACAAATAGTAAACATGCACCTTGAATGACAAACTCACAACTGCCTGTCAAAGATTGGCCTGAGTTAATCGTCTCGACAGACAGCAAATGACCTCACAGCAGCTGAATTCAAAACAACCAAAAAATCCGTCATCTCCGCTCCAAGCTGACCACCAACGCCTATCCCAGCGGAACCAATAGCGCTGGGAGCAGACCAAGCTATAGGACAGATACCCTACGTCGAGCAATGGCATGTAGAACTATCTAGGACTTACTTCCATCGGAAAGTTTTGCGATAACAATTCCAGATCCAGCTCTTGCTGAGAAAAGGAACCCAGCTTTGAAGACAGTGAAAATTGCGAATCCCTTTGCATTTTGCAGGACGTTCCGCGGTATGATCTGGTACACGGCCATGAATAAACGGCAAACTGAACCAGAGGCCACTTACACCGTCCAGACCATTATTCCTACTATCGACGAAGGAAGACACTGCGTGACATTCAGTCTGAAGCAGATATTGTAGAAAGACTCAACTCACGTATCTTCGCAGCTTTCTGGCATTCTTTAGGTAGCGTCTGCGGTAATGGCGAGTTGAATTTCATCGTCGGACCCGTGCCGGGCTGGAAATCAAGTTTGAGCACCCGCGCTACTTGACCAGGTGGAGTTGTATAGCAGATGCACAGTCGGCTGTGCAGCGACCCTTTGCCGCGAACATGATGACGGTGCTTTATAATGGTTGTGACATGTGACATTCCGGTGCTAAGACCCGCTCACACAGTATACACCGATCGGACAAGGTAGCCAGTTACTTTGGTCATCTAACAACCTCCAACCAGCAGCCGGGACTATTGCTGACCGGGTAGCATCATTACTCGCACAGCGGCCATTCTCGTGCAATCCTCCCGTTTGAGCCATGAGCATCTGTAGGCGATCTTCCATGTGCACGAGATCGTGTGCTTGCCAGGGCTATGGACTGTTACTATAGCTTATATGGACAAATTTGTACCCCCGTACTTGTATAGGATCCGCTGGCACGATGGACTTCATGAGCTTGACACACACTTCCAAATCCTTGAAGCCTACAGAAGCTGCCCGCAAAAGCTCGCCCAAACTACTCAGGAAGCATCAGCATTGGTGAGAATGGAGTAAATCGATCGTACATTTTCGGTTCTAGCCCGACATTATGTCCTGAGGTGAAGACTGGAGCAACGCGAAGGATGACTTGTCTCTTCAAATCGGCCCCGTGTTCTGATCCGCTGGTCCAGGACCTGGCCGCCCAGGCCGCCCAGCGGGCAAGGTATTCGTTGTAAATAAGATCTTTTGGTAGACCCTTTGAATCTAACTCGATAATGTCTGTATCGTCGTTTGACCCCATAAGATTATCCAATAGAATCGAGATGATCCGACTAATGAAAATAGATGGGAATGTTGCATGGGCTGCGCGGAGCTGTGCGAGCAGGGGCTCCCATATTGCAAGACTGGCTGCTGTAGGAAAAAATGGCTCCGTCGGAGCATGACACTTCCTACTAGACAATCAGTAACACTCTGCGCAACTAAAGACAATCACCGACCTCTTAGACACGGGAACAATTCCACCTCGTTCAAGAAGGCCATTGCAAAAAAACTCCAAAGCGCACCATTCTTTGATGTCAACTTGGACAGCGACAGAATTGTCGTCGAACCCACATCCGAGAGGATTTACCGCCAGGTCCACTGAAACCTTGGCTTCAGTGATCCAGCGATCAATGTCGCGGATCACTGTATCAATATTGTCTTGATGCTGTTTGCGTAATGACCCATCCCGGGTAACGGCCTTCATTAGGCTTTTGTACGACTTCAAAAGAGGCGCAATAGGGCGCAGTGACAACGTTGACGCAGGTGCAGGTGCAGAAGGATTGAGAGTCGGATGGAAATAATTGTCGAGAAGCCATGAAAGGGACTATTACCGAATATAGGATCAAGATAAGTTCATGTATCTTGATGTGACAAACTACCTCTTTGCAAGCCTCTCTAAGTAGCTCGAGGCTGGGTAAATCCTCGTGAGTTGCGGCGTGTCTGAGCTCTACGAGCCATGACGGCAAGCCTAGCTGGGCGGCAATGGCGGCTATAGATCTAGCATACGCCCCGGCTTGTAAAGGATCAACTAACCCATTGACCATCCGGATGATCGCTGTTGCATAAGTCTGGCGAAGACTGAGGGCTGCTATTGTGGTGTCTTGGCAGGATGCATCTAATACACGTGCAGATAGGATGGCTAGGGTAGAATCAAGGGCATGAGGAAGTGGCGTCACAGCCTTCCATGCTGATAACTGGAACGAATGACTTTGAGAGGTGCCATTGTGCGTATGATGGAACTTACCCGATTAATCGCAAGTGTTTTAGTCCCCAGATCCTCCTCGTCCGCGTATATCCATGAACAGACCTGCTCTAACTCGTCAATAGAACCCCACGACACTCGTCTGGGTAGCCGCATCGCCCTTGAATAAGCAAATTTCAGCGAAATCACAAATTCACGGAAAACCGGGAACAGTACTAAATATGTATTAGGTCACGCCGGGCCTTCCTCCCGTGGGAACTTTGATCTACTCACCACCCTCTCTCGAAACGCTTGTCTTTACAAAAACAGGCGGACACGCATGTCGCACAGCCGATTCATGGCCCAGGAAGTGTCTGAACAAATGTGTAACTGACTTGGAGGTACCCATTTGATCTCGTCGGTGTTTCTGGCGGTCTCGGGCCCCGGCTTGAGGCTGTATCGTCAATCCCCTGTACCCTGGGTCCCTCCAGGCAATGAGTTACAGCGTGTAGCCATGCCAAAGCCCAGCCAGTGCGCGCGGTATTACTCGGATCAGGTATTTTGCAACGCGTGGTGACAGCTAGGTGACAGCCTCGGCAAGATAAAATCCCCGCAGTGCGCAGTTCCGAAATTTGGGATCGCAACTGGTTGTGCACTCCCAACTTGCTATTATTATCCGTCGACAAGCACATATGGTGAGTTGTTTCACCTGTTCGTGCTACTGCGGGCTGTCGGCATCGGTGGTTCGAATCGGCCCGAAGCGAGGTTTTTGACCTCGCTTGACCTCGCTTGACTGGTTGGCTGTACTCAATATCCGTTTATTCTAACCTTCATCCAATCATAACACTCGGGAAGCCAGTTGTGTCATGCGATTTTCTAGATAGGACTCAATTTCAGTTCACAAACGTCTTCACCTTGACACAGCCGCCAAAATGAGCCACCGCCATTCATCACTGCCCAACGGCGTGGTTCCATATATAAAAGGTCAGGTACTATCTCAACGTCGCTCGTCATCTTTCTCTCGCAGTCGTAAATTCCTCTCGAGATGTCCCTTAACACCCAGGGTGTCATATCCGCTGTGACAATCGCGATATACATCCCCGTCCTCTTTTTCGCGCTTCGCTCATGCTCCAAATATGGTGTGAAGGAAAGGGGATGGCTACTACTTGTCATCTTTTCGCTGAGTGAGTCTGCCGTCGAGATCCGACTATATATCCTTGAACTTTCCAGTCCGGATTGTCGGCGGTGCATTATTGGTTGCTGCAGAGCTAGTTGTCCCGGCCGTAACTGCACTGTACATTGGGGGCTACGCGCTTGAGGCTTCAGGCCTATCACCTTTGATGCTCAGTACTCTCGGGCTGTTAGAAATAATGTGGGCCTATTCAGAAACATCACCTCAATGACTGACTGACAGTTTACTAGTACTGAAGGTCCAGACAGACAGAAGAAACACGCCCGCTTGTTCAAGATTCTGCACCTCGTTGGGACGGCGGCCTTGGTTCTCGTCATTCTTGGTATATCGAACACGAGCTCCAGTTCACAATCTACTGCCAACACAGAACGTCGTGCCGGCGTGCTACTTTTTGTCGGCATATATTTCGTCTTGGTCGGCATCACTGTCATGCAATGGGTCAATCGTTACCAAGTAATGAAATACCGCAAGCAGGTGTGGGCTCCTTTTCATCACAATTTCATCCCAGCTAATGCGTTGACAGCTCCTTCTCGCGGTTTCAGTTGCCCTACCCTTCCTTGCTGTTCGCACGCTGTATAGCGTGCTTTCTACCTTCTCCTCTAGTTCATCTATCGCCACAGGGTCATCAACCACCGAATCCAGCAACCCTCTAGCCAAATTCAATATGATCACGGGAGAATGGCAGATATACGTTTTCATGGAGGTGATTATGGAGTATGTGGTGGTGGTCGTCTACACGCTGGCCGGTAACGTGTTACGCTTGGATCAAGATTACGGACTACAAGGGAGTGATGAGTACCCTTTGAACCGCAACTGGTACTAAACGATGTATATGTATTCCACAAATACCCCAAGCTTTCCCTAGAGCAGATGACACTAGAACGAACAATCGGAGGATGTTGGGAGGCGCACTTCAGTGCTCAATGGATACCATAAATGTATTGTACATGCTGTTATTCACGACGGACAGACGACCCACTCATGCTAGCATAACATTACGACGCGAATGACCGTACACATCGTGATCTGCAAGAATGTCAGAGCTGCATAGTCAAGCATTCCCCAAACTGCCTCATGAAGCAGCTACCAGTCGGTCTGGAGGATGCTCCGGCTTAATTGAACTCCTGGAATCACCTTCTTTCTCCCCTATAAACCTGGATACCCGTAGCCAAGAGGGAATTGGCGATGAGTTACTCTGCATAAGCAAAGCCCGGTGAGGGTTTGGATTCAGAAACATGGGCGCGTGTCAAGATATATATTACGTAATACCACACGAAGTCAAACAAAAGCGACTCTTGTCTTTCAAGTCGACCGCCTTTGCCAGCGTGTCAGGGTCTTACGTCCGGTCGTGACTTTCATTACGCGCAAATTGCTTTTGGAATGTATTCGTCAATAGCTCGTACCGTCCTATACGCCTCGTTGATCACCCCTTCAATCGCCTACCAATTTCCATTCAAGCTTCCGTTCCTCAAGTCTGGACAGACAATCATCGAAGAAGAACAAGTAGCAAGTCCAACGCCTCGTATTGCTGTCATTGGAGCAGGTGCTGCAGGTTCATCTGCGGCGTTCTGGATATCAAAAGCCAAGCAAAGATCCGAAATAGACGTGGAAGTAGATGTCTATGAGCGCGCGTCTTACATTGGGGGTCGTGAGTGTTGTGTTCGGTCAATATGCTAGGTTAATCAATGGTCCGTAACGCCTAGGAAGCACGACTGTCTATCCTTACGATGATCCCACTTATGCACCGGTCGAGCTTGGTGCCTCTATATTCATCGACGCGAACAAGAACATGATGAGGGCATCAAAGGAGTTCAATCTCAGCCTCAACGACTTTGGCGATGAATTCTCGGACATGGGCATATGGGATGGTAGCAACTTTGTTCTGGTTGTAAGCACCAGTATATTCGTATCCTTAACAAAAAGATCTCTGATATTTGACCAAAGATGGATAACTCCAGCTATGTCAAGAGTTGGTGGACAACATTCAAAATCCTGTGGAGGTACGGTTACTCCGCTCCGGTTAAGATTCAAAAACTGTGAGTAGACGGGATATTTTCATACCACTCTACTGATGCACACATAAGGGTCCAAGATCTGCTCTCGCGGTTTGTACGTTTGTATTCAACCGAATCACCTCGGTGGGATGACGTGGCAGAGCTCGCCACCACGTTCGCATGGGACCAGATGTCAAATTCAACGTGTACTGAATACCTTACTGCAAACGGCGTCTCTCAATTGTTTGCACAGGAAATGGTTGACGCCTCTACACGTGTCAATTATGGTCAGGTAAGGTCATTCTTCCCAAATTAAAGAATAGAATTCTCAACTTAGTGACTATTTCATCCAGGATGTGGATAGGATTCATTCATTGGGGTGCATGGTGTGTATGGCTGCTTCCAACGCGGCTGGCGTAGACTCGGGGAATTTTCGCATCTTTGAGAATTTTCTCGACAAGTCAGGCGCCAATGTTTATCTCAACACAGAAGTACGGTACCGTTGTCCATGATCTGGTACGGGGCCCTGATGATATTTTTCTATATAGGTCGAAGCAATCGGCCGCCTCCCTGGTTCATCTCTGTGGACCGTTAGCACCTCTAATGGAACACAAGCATACAAAGGCGTTATTCTTGCTGCTCCTTTCCATCAATCAGGCATTGTGATTTCCTCCGAGCAGGCGAAACGAATTCCTCCACAGCCATATATCCACCTCCACGTCACTCTCCTCACTACACGTGATGATGCGATGAAAGCCAGTTATTTTGGCTTGTCCCCGGGCAACAAGGTACCGAAATCGATTTTCACAACTTTTGAGGGCGTGGTGTATGGCGGAATTGAACCCGAATTTAACTCACTGTCGTATCATGGGCGTGTTCGTAAAACGAACGAGACCGGTCATTGGAATGACCAAGACGAGTGGAATGTCAAGATTTTCTCGAAGCACCGTATCTCAGACGAATGGCTTTCGAAGGTATTTAACCACGTTGGCTGGGTATACAGGAAAGAGGTCGGTGTTCAAATGCTGTTCGCATGTTTCTCTCTCACCAAGTTGGTCAGTGGGATGCGTATCCAGTATTACCCCCGACTCCCGAGTTTCCTCCAGTCAAGATCGATCAAGGATTCTACTATGTGAATGCATTTGAGCCGTCGGTCACCTGTTCTCTCGGTCCTTTGCACTCCTGACGGAAGTTCCCGTAGGTTCATCTCCACGATGGAGACCGAGACTATCGCCTCGCGCAACGTTGTCGATCTCCTTTTGCAAGAGAAGTTTGACACCGGCATTTGTGGCTCCTCGATCTCTGGATCTGGCACTCATGAAAATGACACCCATGACTTGCAAAGTAACGATTTTGTGCTGGGGTGGGACTGCTGATCCTTTTCTGATTGCTCTCTTCGTAAACTTATTTATTGTGTATATTTTGCATAACTGGTTGGTACACCCAGCAAGCTTGAGCTCCCTTTCGTTCCCATTTCTGGAGTGATACCAGCACTCCGATCTGGTGTGCGATAATAAATAGCTACGTAGAACGCATCGAATCTACGTAGCAGTAGAGTGTTACGATGTTGCTTCCTTTTCAACCCGCATCCCTTCCATTATGAGAACTTTAGGAAACTTCAATAGCCCCAGGGGTAACCTCATCCACGGACTTTTCTGGTATGGACTCGAGCGGCGGCTCCTCTTTGCCTTGGAGGCCTGGGTGTCCATGCCCATGGAGATATGTCTCCGTCGTTGGCACCTCAGACACTTGCTCACTCATAGCATTGCCGAGTGCCGTCCAATCGGAGTAATCTCTCCGCACTTCAATGTAGTCGTTTGCAAATTCTCCAATCTGTTGCAAAGGATCAGGTGGCACGCTCGCACGAAATAGCAAGTATGACGATACCTCGACTTCATCCAAGCCAAGGCTTTCGCCCTTGAGCGATGTCTTGAGGTGGAGGCCAGGGATTGAATCAACGGCTTTAGCAATAGCCGCCGTCACCACAAAGGTGTAAGCGCACGTAGCGCAGACGTATGCAAACTGGATGTAGAGCTGTTTGTAGTTACGATCAACCCAACCACCCTTGACGGTGGTATTGACACCATCGAGGGCAATCACGCTCTGGGATGCAAAGAGACCGTTCGTGAGCAGACCAATGACACCACCCATAGCATGCTCAGCAAAGAGATCAAGAGCATCGTCGATTTGGAGTAAGAATTTGACTATGAGGAGAGATTGAACAACAAACCGATGAGATTTCCAAGGACTTACTTTTCGTTGCATAATTGCAAACACCGCCAGTGACGACGCCCATGATGACCGCCGCCCACGGCTGGATGAAACCCGAAGCTGGAGTAGCAGCCACTAAACCAGCAATAGTTCCCGAGCAAAAGCCGACCATGCTATACTTGCGCTCCAGACGATAGTCGAGGAGACACCAAACAATGCCACCAAAGG
>JBBPTZ010001155.1:0-11315 GCA_038094315.1 Phylloporus cf. tubipes
GGGACCTACGCCCCCACGTTGGCAATCTGATGCGCCGTCAACGCCGCATCGCCTGTTGTCCAACCCTGCAACGCCTCCCAGGACCGGGGTGTCGACGCCGACTCGTACAGGCGCCGTCGCGCGGGCTACTCAGGTTACCCCGGGGAGCCCAGGACCTTCTCGGCAGAGCATGGGTCCGGTTATCACCCCTGTACGTCAGACGCCAGCCACTCCGGGATCCACCAGCCTGAGCACTGGCAGCGGCTTGCAAAAACCATCGTGCGTGTCTGCGTTCCCTCGTCTTCGTTCCTTATAGCGACGACGGCTGTCATTTTTGTTTTCTCGTTTTCAGGCTAGGTGGCGCATGGACACTACCACCCGTACAACCGATCGCCGCGCCGACGGTGCCTGGTTCGACTGCGTTGTCGTTTGCGGAGATCCAGAGGATGCAAGAGATCCAGGGGACCACCTCCAAGGACAAGTATTCGCTGCGGGATATCCAGGAAGAGGAGAGAGCGCGACAGCAAGAGGCTGAATTCTTGAAATGGTGGGTGGCGGAAGAAGAGCGCGTGCGACTTGTAATGTTGGAAGAGGAACGGGAACGAGTGCAGACGATGGGTGCACGGGGCGGCCACCACAACAAGAACAGGGGAGGTAGGGCGCGTTCTCGCAAGGCCAAGGTAGAGACACAGCCCGCGAGAGCGTCGTCGGACGCGACCCAGCATCGAGAGTCGCGTGGTAATCGACAGAAGAATGCCGACAGTTAGGATATGATAATATATTATAGATATGTAATGGTATGACACTTATTTTCAAGGCATTGTACCACCCCCAGCTTTAGTCGAGAGGTATATGAAAACATTATGGAAGTAACCTCGGGCTAAGACTGCTCAGCAGATCCAGTGAGGTATACGTGACTCTTGTACACCGCCCAGTCATTGCTCGAAAACCGCGACCGTTCCGACTTACTCGGCTCAGGCTCATCCCAAGTCGGCTTCCAACTCTCCCAAGCAGCAGGCGACGGGGGGGTCCGTGCATGCTCGTCGATGTACGCAGCCAGCTGCTTATCCCTCGCCCCATCGAAGCCACCAAACTCCGACGCATCCGCAGCACCCTCGTCCTGTTTCTGCCAGTTACAGATATACTCGATCCAATCGGTATCATCATCGACGACCGTGTCGTCGGCAATCGAAGATTCGTCATCCTCGGATGCCCGCAGGGGAAGGAGCGCGCGTTGTTGTCCGCCAGGATTTGCCTGGCCCGCTGGGGGCTCGCCCGTCTGAGAACGGGTACCACTCCTGAGACCCTCGCGCCGTGGACCATCTTGGGAACGATCATCTCGACCTCCTTCGCTTGGTTGGTTTAACCTTTTCGACGGTCCACCGGCACGACGATAGTGATCAGGCACTTCTACTCCCATCCAATTTGCATATAAACTTTGTACGGCGACCATCATGGACGTCGCATTGCTCGATGATTCGACTGCTTGGCTGAGGTAGTTAATCATCTGGTAGAGTCCCAACTTGGCCAATTTGCGACCAGCATTGACAATAGCGAAGTGTGGATAAAAATGTCCTTGGCGAGGACCAAGTTGAGGGAAAGGTGGGAAGTGAGTGTCGTGATCGTGGCTGACAACATCTGGGTAACGACAAATATCTTCCTTCAACCCTGGTACGGGGAGAACATAGTAGCGATAAGTTGCATCTGTGAAATGCTAGAAGATCTTGAGTCGATGTGTTGAACAACTGAAAACTATACTACCTTTTTTATGTCAAGGGTGGTACAATTGTCCTCTAGGTATATCTTGCTCAGATGCTGCAACACATCGTATTCAGGAATCAGCATCCATTGATCGCTGTCGAACAGGACATGCCAGTCGGCTCGTACTACAACACGCGTCAGTAGAACATACTTGAAACGCGACCAAAATACATACAATATATCAGGTTACGCCTCGTGTCGATGTTGAGTTGTCGATATCCTATCTCCCAGACATACTCCAACTTTGTCAACTACGCGATGACTCGAGTGAGCACAGATGACCAATGATTCAAGATCCAAGAACACGAACCGTTTCATGATTGGTAGCTTTTCCTATAATATGACATAACTGGATAGCGGACGGTCGGTTGGTAAGGAAGCAGCGTCCGTCATTGGGATCGGCCGCACGCGCGCCATCTCTCTGAGAACTATTGACACTCGACGCGACTTTCCTCTGCTTCGGCGTCAAAGGAGCCCTTGTGGCATTTAATTGGTTGCTCTCCTCCTCCCCAGAGTCACGATCTGAGGATGGCTGATAAGACGAGCCAGACGTGTCATCTTTGATGGCAAGATTCTGAGTGTCCTCTGGGAGGGTGGCAAGGTCAGACGGGTTGGTAATCCGAGAGCGCGCTGTCTGGGAACGAGTTTTGGGTGGCATGCCGATGGATGGATGTGGTATTGGGGAGACGTGTTTTCGGATAGCATTGGGCTTCTAATACAGTTCATCGCGTCCACTTTTCCACTTTCCATCTTCCACGTGACATCTAGTTCCACGTGACCGTGCACCGGGATATTTACACTAGGTGGTTCACAAACTCGAAACTTGATGCTCAATGCGTGTAATTCCACACATCCATGATAACCACAATCCCCATGTAGAAACAATAACCGCTTGCACATCCCCGCCTCACTGATGCTAGGCTACGTAGCCGAGGAATGAGGCGCGCGTAGGTGTTGGTCTCTGAGAAGCGGAGTTGGCGCGTGGCCCTTTTCTTTGTCCACTGCGCTTCACCCGCCTCGTCTAGTGCAGCCTGTCCACTCGCCCTTTTTCGACCCATCCGCTACACCTTCTCACAGACTACGGCAAGTGGAGGACAGGAGAGGACAGAGAATTGCTGTTGCATTCCACACCGATGATCGTGGCGCCTCGTTCCAAGAACAGTGTACTCCTTCGAGTACCATTGCGGTGCTTTATGCCACAAAGTACAGGCTTGCCTTTGGCCGAACCATACATACCAGCGGTTACCATGGCCTCGTCCGACACTTCTTCACTCCTACACGTCACTCGGACTTTAGCTCTTCCGTATCCCAGCCCGCCCTCACAACTCGATCGGTCTTGGTGTGCCGTTTCGGGCTGGGAAAGCCTGCGGCTTTTTGCTCACTTCATTTCCTATCATCACATGTATACATAACTACGAACACAGCTCCCGTCTCCCATCATCTCTGCATGAAGCACGTTGCTCATAGATCCTTTCTTCCTTTATGAAGTAACTAACACTGCCCTTTTCAGGCGGTTGGGCGAAAGAAAAAGAAAGCAGTACGCGACACAAATTTTTCTGAATTCCAAAACGCTTCTGAGCAATCGTGAACCCTCGCTGCCTAATTTTGGTGTAGCGGCTATTTCCGGCGATCTTGCTCAAAAATCCAGAGACAGTGAGTGCCCGCCTCACTGATTCGGAACGTAGAGAAGAAGATGTGCTGGCTCCTTGCGTATTTGCTGCGGTGGCAGCTAGAGTTTGGACTTGAAGAGGACACCAAGCTTCAGGCTTCCTACCAATGTTTTCGTCTTGCTTGCTTTTCATGTCCAGGCCGTTTGGAACCTCCACGGCATTGTCGAGTGAGGTTGGCCTAGGGCCACCTTCAAACGGCGCGTCCATCTCGTGCTCGCATCTCCTTCGCGCGCTGGCCGCTGCAATCATGAACCAGCTTTGGCATTCCGTGACATGTTCCTTATCTATGGTTTCAAAGGTTACCGGAACCGACTTATCTGCAATCGCGGACCTTTCTGTCTTTCTCCATTAAAAATCTGTCCCTCAATCACAACGCCCCCCTTGCTATTAGTACCTTCCAGGGGGAAAGAGCTACATACGGCGGCTGCTCCGTGGGTATCCCGCTCGCAGTGACATTCGTGTTTCAGAGGGTTTTGAGAAGATGCGCCCATTTCAGCTAAATTCTGTAGTATGCATGATCCTTGATATCGCACGAAGGGCATGCGGCGCGAACCCAGTCCGGTGTCTTGACATCGGCCTGGAAGATCGCGTTGTAGATATGAGAAGACGACGACGACGGAAGGCGAGCTTCGGACTGATAGTGAGCTACTACTCTTTTGCCACATACATACACCTTCTTCGATCTGGATCCAGTGATATCCTCGGACCTCGGGCTTGCCTTCTTTTTTCTTCTGTTGGATGACAGGCAGAACCTGCGAGAATCGCTGACCTTGATAAGGTGCGCTTTAATGGATGTTTGGACGATGGGTGTAACTTGAAGTGTATTTCGGCGTACGACATCATCACCAAGGAAACGAGCTCAAAAACCATGCCTATACTCTACGCGGCAACACTTGGGATGACTCGCCCCTATATACAATACTTGTTTGCTCAATTCTCGATCTCGAGTGGCACACGACCATTTTGAACGCGGACGCGCCGTTTCAAAGACCGAGGAAACCCCTTGCTGACGCACTCGCTTGCAAATGTCCGTGTCAGTCACCGCCGGTGTAGTAACCTCGGGCCGACTCGGATCCCGACGCGAGTCCCGCTTAACGAACGCCAATTTAAGACGGCCATCAACGTCTTATAACGTTGCAGCCCGGTTTTTCCCCCTCCTTTTTGAAGACGTAGTGTGTTCCGGGGGCGTTTCAGACTGGCGTTGGAGCTTGCCCTTTCGCCTTTACCCTTGAAGCTTGAGTTGACACACCTTCAACTTGCCTAGAGCGCAACACAAAGTCTTTCGGCGGAAGAACATATGTGGATTCTTTGACGTCGTTCTAGGCTTGGAGTAAATTGATCCTATCGCAGCTACAAAAGTACCCATTACGCCAATCTTAGTTCCCGTATAATCCAACCGTCGCACGATAGATAGGCTTCTAGTTGACCTCGGACTTAGTGAACATGTCATGAAATGCTCAGCGGCAAAGACCACAGCGATTGGAGTCTAAAGATAAAGATACGAAACAAATCAGGCGCACAACTGTTGTGGTGCACTCTCTGTGATAGGTATCACAGATTCACCTGACAGATCCTTTCCCACCCTGGCCTGATACCTGCGTTCCGCCAGCGGTGGCAGCACACGACCCTCTCCCATTGCAATCCATTCGGTTATCCACCATGAACCACGGCCTTGATCACTCTTTGTCTTCTTGATGTCCCTGAGCGCCTCCAACAGCCACAGCCCAGGTTTTACGGAATGACGGGTAAGCAAAATCTTTTCCTCGGGTTCAGAATAAGGCGTGGTATCCCTGAGAAGCTTCTGAAGGGCGATTCGGATATCTTTTCCGAGGAACAAGGCATGTTTATTTGTGCTCCGCAAACATGCTGCGTAGAGCATGGCACAGCTAGCAGGATCCGTTGTCACAGGCGAGAGGTTATTGAGACCGAATAACGATACTGCGGCGATGACGTTTTCGAGCGGGTAGTTTTGGTAGAGAGAATGGAGGAGGGTACGCGCAGCAGGAACAGAAGACAAGGCGAGCCCGTACTTTGGGTGATCGCCGAAAACTTTCAGGGCAAGCAAGGGGCACCCGAGCTCGTCGCACCGACCTGTGGGTGAAAAATGTCTATGAAAGGATACGAGCATCGAGAAATGGACATACGGGCGAACATCTCAGTGTCGAGCGGAGAAAACAATTTTCTTGACTCTCTCCAACGAGGGAACGCATCTGCAACAGCTTCGAGGTGCTCCGCCTTGCTCGCGAGCTGGAAGAGACGTAACCATGCTGTGTGACGGACTTGTCCAGCCTTGACGACTTTCACTCGACCGGTACGGTCACGCACGAACTGAAGGAGCTCGTGGAATTTCCGTTCCCGAGCATTCCAATCCTTTGTCTTCGAGTTTGTAGATTCCTGGAGTGTTGCTCGTGATACAGGCTCGTCCGGGGTACCATCTTTGCCGGCGCGTTGAACTAGACATGTGAATTACTCGGTTTTGAATGGCATGGTAAACAGGACGAACTGGGTTGTGAGACGTGAATTTTCTTCACAAAGACCGAGCGTCTCGCAGTGAGACGGGTAGGGAGGATGGATGCGCGCCTCGCGGCAGCAAGGAGAACACTCGCCATAAAACAAGTACGAACAAGCAAGGACTATGGTTTTCTCTCAAGGCCAAACAAATGCAAATACCCCGGGGGGCTTCTCTTTCGCCGGCCATCATGGAGCCACAAATCAGAACGGGGAACGTGGTTTCTACTGGATGGCAGACTCTCGTCACCACATCGCCACCGTGGCCTCGGCAGGGCATAGGTTAGCGGATACTTAGTCGAAGGTGCGAGAGAAGTCTCAGAGTCAGGGTGAATGCCGAGGAGACCATGATGAGTAAGGTAAAGATTCCCAAGTTGCCCGTTCGGATACATGCTCATCCGATGGAAGCGTAGTGTCATAATTGCGCGGCAAGCAAGCGATCATGGCATGTTTTGTTGGATTGTACTTGCACCGCCCATGCCCTGCCACCCAGCCGGATGATATCGGAGAATAGATCTACTGATGGCACATCGACCACGCTGCCAAAATGCCTCCGTCTCACGAATGCCATGCAGCTTCTTATCTCGTAACATACGCTTTTGAGGCTTGCTGTCAATGTTCCCTTGCCACTAATCAAACGGATGTTGACAAGATAACACGACAGATCCGCAGTCGCTCATTGGGTGATAGCACCTCCTCTCTTGCTTTGTAAGCATCCTTCTTATCTCGCCAAGTATTTCGCTCCCGCTGAGAAAACTGAATATGTCAGGTCAACGTATATATTTAAATCCGAAACAGGACCCCGGTATATCAACACCGCGTTTCTGGCCTATTTAATCTCTCCCCAGCCCTGTGCCTTCCTCTGACTTCGCCACTCCGTCTCCCCAAGATGGTGAATGTGACCTACGACTCTTGTGAGTTCAGACTCTGCAAAACACCACCATAATCCTCATCGACCTTCCACTCGTTTCGCAGCGGGAGACCTTGAATGGTCCACCTCAACTGCGTCCGGCGTATATAACCTTGGTGATATTGCTTGGACGCTTGCCTCGACCGCCTTGGTATGGATCATGATCCCCGGTGTCGGTTTCTTCTACTCTGGGTTGCTGCGGAGGAAAAACGCTCTTAGCATGATCTATCTGAGCATGATGACTGTCGCTATGGTGTCGTTCCAGGTGTGCTAGATGATTTCATTCCAGTGGCATGCGCTGACCCGCCGCCAGTGGTTTTTTTGGGGGTACTCATTGGCATTCAGCGAAACTGCTAGTGGATATATTGGCAATCTAGGCAAGTCTTTCAGCGATGGTCGGTTTGAATTCGCTCTCATCCTTTACAGACAACTTTGCCCTCATGGGTGTGCTCAACCAGCCGTCGGCGGGCAGCCCACGCGTGCCCGCGATCGTTTTTTGCGTCTTCCAGCTGATGTTTGCTGCTATTACGTACGTTGCCGTCATACATCAATTGAGGCGTCACAGCACTTAACAGGCGTCGCGTAGCCCAATGATCGCTATCGGCGCAGTTGCAGAGCGAAGTCGTCTCGGACCGCTCCTCGTATTTGTATTCGTGTGGTCAACTTTGGTCTATGATCCAATCGCTTGCTGGACGTGGAACCCACATGGTTGGTCGTACGTTTTAGGCGGCCTGGACTTTGCCGGTGGTACACCTGTCCATATTTCTTCCGGCACTGCAGCGCTGGCTATCTCGCTTTATCTCGGAAAGCGTCGCGGTTACGGTACAGAGCGACTCGCATACAAGCCCCATAACACCACCTATGTTATCCTGGGCACAGTGTTTCTCTGGTTCGGCTGGTTCGGATTCAATGGCGGCTCGGCCTTGTCTGCCAACTATCGTGCTGCAGAAGCTTGCATCGTCACTAACTTGGCTGCCAGCGTCGGTGGTTTGACCTGGATGCTATGGGTAAGCTTCTCTAGGAGGATTGAGTTATCACCCTAACGACTTCTCGCAGGATTGGCGCTTGGAACGCAAGTGGTCCGCTGTTGGCTTCTGTTCGGGTGCCATCGTTGGTCTTGTTGCCATCACCCCTGGTTCCGGTTTCGTCGGTGCTCCAGCCTCTGTACTGTTCGGCTTTATGGCCGGTACCGTCTGCAATTTCGCCACCCAGTTGAAGTTTATTTTCAAATATGATGACGCGCTTGATGTGGGTCCCAGGCTAATCCCTCCAGCCAATTCTCACTCGATGAATAATAGATCTTCGCGTCACACGCAATCGGCGGAATAGTTGGCAACTTGTTGACTGGTCTTTTTGCTCAGTCGAGCGTCGCGGGTGCCGATGGTTTCACGACAATCCCTGGTGGCTGGCTTGATCACAACTACAGACAACTCGGAATTCAATTGGCCGACTCGGTAACTGGCCTTTCGTACTCCTTCGTCATGACCGTGAGTTGGTTTCCCGTATGCAGCGTATCGTCTGACCTCCCATCTAGACTGCCATTTTATGGATCATGCATTTCATTCCTTTCCTCCGCCTCCGCTGCGACGAAGAGACTGAGATCATTGGCGTCGACGATGCCGAGATGGGCGAATTCGCCTACGACTACGTCGGAATCGAAGCCGAGCTTCTCCCACGGCAAGAGTTTAATCACTCTGCTACCGGCGGAAGCCGTGAGCCCCAGCACACCGCCTCGAATTCGATGGAGAGCGAGCACGAAAAGGTGGCCAATGTCGCAGCCACGCCAGCATTGCGCGCTTGATAGACGAACGGTCCCTGTGATATCGGGGAAAAATTATTTCCTTTCATTTCGTTCTCCCTTCATTTATTTTATTCAATTTTATATTCTTTTTTGCACTCCTGTCCTCCTCGAATAATCGCACATGCAAATAAGTGGGTGGTTCCGCGCCTCTCGTTACCTATCTGTTTCCAAGCGTGCAGACGTGATCATTGGGCCTATTCGCCCAAAGCAACTGGGTTTGTATTGTGATGAAGTCTTGGTTTATCGTGCGTCGTTGATAACTTGAAGGTTGGAGCCACAAATTGACCAAGAACAGCTTATCTGACGTGGATGATAACGTGTCAACCCGATCGTCCTCGGAAAACATGACATTTTCGAGTTACCAATCTAAGCCTAACTACTGATTGGTGCCTTTCCCCTGGCCGTCACACCGTAGTCCCCTGTCTTGGCGCAAACACGAATCGCAGATTACAGGCAGACGTGGGAACGCAGGATCATCTGCTGGCAGAACTCTGACTTCGTTCGTAGACGCGCCGCGACTCGAAGCGACTCCAAGTTGAGCAAGTCAGGTCGGATGTGCGGGCACACTCGGACTCGGGAATAGGGCGGTCACTGGCGGCGATCTCAGGTCGACAGTTCAACAACTTGAGTGTCCAGGGGCCTTCTCAGCGAGTTGACTGGCATCATGCCAGTCCGTCGTATCACCGTGAAAACGCTCAGAAGGCTGCCAACGCTACATCTATCCATCCATTTGACAGTCTGCATCGCCCCGAGTCATATCGTCATCCTTGGTCTTATTGGGCGCTGACGACCTGAGGGACAGTCCAAATCTAGCGAGTTCTTTCATGTTTCTTAATTGCATGTTCCTAGCAGGTACGTTTGGTACGCTCCCGCAAGACAGGAAACCTATCTACAGCAAGCATTCGATGGCCGACGTTCATATGGTTTACGCCACCCAAGGCACTTTGGCACACGTCACTGGCACTGGTCTTAGGTTCGGTCGTCCATGGTTTGCCCACGCCCCACGTCTCCCTGTACTTAAACTCCTTGTCGGGTCCAACGCTCGACGTGTCTTCGTTCCTAGCATTCCATGTTAGGTATTTGTCCTCACCCTGATGTCAGACCCTTCTTCGTTGCCACACGACTTCCCAGAGACATTCGATATCGGCCGACGGAATCGCAATGTCGATTTTCTCGTCCGTCCCCAGCAACTTAGAGGACACCTCTCCATGTTGCACGCGTTTCACAAGCTTCGGATGACCGTTGAATCCGAGGTGCCATCGTTTCCACACGAGGCTCGTGACATGGAGCCGGAACAGCGTTGGGGGTGGTTCGTCAACATCGCCGTCGAAAGGTTCGTTTTTCGAGATGTTGCAGATATTTTTTTTTTCGATCCCAGAGCTGAAATTCTTGTTGGAGGTTCGAACGATGGTGCAAAAATCTCGACAAATGGGACTTGGCGAAACCTCATCATGCACTTCCTCCCCTGGATGTGATGATGGTCTGGCATGCTTATCTTCTCAACCCAATGTGTGACGTTTTTCCGTTTGGTGCTCATCGCATGTGTGTCCATGATTTCTTGGACAGATGGTACGCGGAAGATTGTGGTCGTAAGTTGACGCCGGAAGCCTTGCAAACTCTTACGTATTATCTGTCCACTAACATCGTATGCCGGTTTGTTCGACAGCATTCATTCCCTCTAAAGGATGTTTCAGGGAACCCCAGACGTCTTCATTACCACGTTACCCCATCCTCGGCGAGTCCGCAGATGGGAGCGTTACACGGGTACACGTTTCGACCCATTCAAAGCCGCGTCGTCCATAGCAAGAGAGATCGTGTGTCCACATTGCGAGCGAGGGATAGTCGTGCGTGAGCATTTTCTGAATTCCGTGCGAGACGTATCTGAGAATCAACACGTTAGCATTCATTGGTCCGTATGGTACCGGATACGCGCAGAAGAACTTTTCGACCACTTGCACGTCGTGTCGCCTTTCGATCGATAAGAAGTCATTGGGTCTGTACAAGTTTGCCAAAGATATCGCGAGTGCCTCTGGATTCCTCGCGTACGTTCGCCTCCAGACTTGTTGCGTGATGGGAATGAGCTTATTGTTACGTCTGGACAGTGGCACGCTGCATACAGCCGATACACAATATGACTCCGATCGTGCTACTTTGATCAAGAAACGTGTCATGCACATACTTCGACTCACCCCATCAAAATGGCTCACCCCATGTTCGGTCACGGGGGTGTTAAGGTCTAAATCCAAGCCACTGTCCGTCTTATTAAATGGGGAACTTGAGAAGGACATGTACGCACGGACGTCTGATCGATGACACTACCTTGCTGACCATTCTGTTTTTGTTTGTAGAGCAAAGCGAATCCTTAGGGCATATACGGATGACAGACCGTTTTCGATCGAGCTCGCGGGCGCTGTCAGTTTCATCATTCCCCCGCTTCCCTCGTCCTCGCCCCCATGACACCCTGCTCAACCGACGCGTGATTTAGGTGCTGCGACAGGCTTCGTTTGTGCGCAAGATGGTGGATCTCCGCTGGACAGATAGCAATTTCTTTGCCGGCCAAGAGGAGCTCGTTTTACTGCACTGCATTGCGAGATACCACGCGTGCGTAATGACCTAGGACGACCCGTTCGCGTGTTTTTGAAACCGGGGTTTTTTTTGGCAGTTTTTTGGGACTCATGGCCGATGT